>NW_011627293.1:674242-753330 GCF_000204515.1 Acromyrmex echinatior
GCTCACTAATTGGCAAGCTCCGTCTTGGACGCGTCTCGGACTACGATGCGCGTGCTGATACCGTGAGCAATATTCATTGTTAAAGAGCACAGCAACGGGAAACATATTTCTTGAATATTAATTGCAACATCTGTTCTGACACACAATAGATCGGATTCAAAATAAGATTTTATGTAAAATTGTATTATATCTAGAATATATTTTAACATATTACTGTTATTTGCATTAATAATAGATATTATTAATATATTATCAAATAATATTATTAAATAGATTTAAATAAAATTTAAATAGATTTTAATAAAAAAATTTATATTCAATATAATTTTATGTCATCTTCGGATGACAAGCAACCTTAATGTTGATGAGTCTACTTACAAGACAAAATGTAATTAATTTTGATTGCAAAATTGTATAAAGATAAGATAATAAAAGATAAAGAAAGAAATAAAAGATTAAAAAAAAAGTTTTTATTATATGTATATATAGTGATTTTAAACATTTATTAGATGCTTATCATGTTATAATAAATATAGAAATTATAAACAGCCAAATGCACCTTAAATTTTGTAAATATATCCAAAGCGTAAATTGGAGTCTATGATTATCAAGAGAAATTTTAAGGGTCATGTTATTAAATCTGTTGTCTACTAATTGCTCTCTCAGACAAGGGATGGAAACATTATCAGAAGAGAATAAGGATGAAATTTCTTTACAATTGTTTATATTTATTATTAAGTTTCAAATACATATTATAACATATAGACAATATAAAGTAATGACGTAAAATTGTAAGCAATTAAATAAAGTAAAATTTAATCTGATAAATGCAAAGTGCAAATTTAGAGAATGATGCTGATCAAACAAGAACCATACGAGGAATGACCATCCGTGATGTTGTAACGTTGCTACGCATTTTCATCAAACCTCGAATGAGAACGGCTGTGGACGTGGAGCTTCAACAAAATGAAACGTAAATATTGGCTGAGCTACTCCGGGTAGGCCAACTTAAAACTCTCTCGCCGGTCCACCCTCGTATTAATAAAGATGAGCGCATTCCGTACACCCGGCACATCGTACATATACCTAGTACATATACCAACTTTCTGAAGCTCCAACTTGCGAACATTGAAGTGCCAACGATGCAATACTGATTTTGAAATGACTGTCTTTGTGCTTTGCACGTTTGACCTGGTTTTACTTTTGTTATTGTAGAACAAAGAAGCTAATATTATTCAAAACGTTGTTTAAAAATATTGAAATCAATAATTTAATTTTTATGTGCAAGATTTTATTAGCATCCGATTGTTTATAATGCTATTATATATTGATTTAAATTGTATATTAATTTCAATAATAGTAATTAAAAATGCTATATAGTATATATTGTACATATTATAGGTTTTCCTAGTTTTTTGATACTTTTCAAGAATCAGGTCTCTAATCACTTGATTCGCGATCGAAAAAGTTTTTTTAACCGCTCGATATGTATCAAAGGTATTTTAAATAACATATAGTTTTTAATAAATTACGTAATAGTATATCTCTTCCATTAATCCACAATAATATAAGTCATATCAAAAGACAATAGTTTATGAGATACTAATTATTAAAAATTTGCCATAGAAATTATCGTATATTGTTCTTCTTCTTCTAATTGTAAGAGTACTTTATAGTTTTTTTTCAGAGATTAGTTATCTTTTCTGCATATATTTGCAGAGACCTATAATTTTAATGCTGATTCTGAACAGTCTGTTAGAAGAAGTTCTCATTGTAAAAATGTTCCTCGATTTATCATTGTTATTCGAGAGATGATGATCGACTAAAATGACATATTTGGATTGGATTTGAACTCGAATCTTTGAAAGAGCAGACGTGTATCTTTACGTCACAATCGTCACATAGGAATAATATGAAAGAAAGATTTTTTTTAAATACTTTAATTTATTAAATACTTTTTACATAAATTTATTGAATGAATTTTTATGTACATTCTGAAAAATGTCGATGTGGATTTAAAACCCATGGTGTTAAATCCATACTATATTGAGGCAATTTTATTTAACACCAACATAGTGAGAATTATATAGATACTACATGGTTCACACCGCTATTTTTTAAAGTATAGATAATGTAATCCTTTCCGACTATAATGTTAATAATAAATTATATTACGTACATTTCTTAATAATACTCCCTACTTGGAACACCACGTTGTTATTCAACTGCATCGAGATAGCGTTCGAAAGTATTACATCAATTACCATTGCTGCTGATCTGTTTGTTTTACGGCGGAGTTCATTGTCTTTATACATTAAGTTATTAAATATTATATGTAACTTTAACATATAAAGCGTTTTAAATAATAGTTTTGAATAATAGTATTACAAATTAAATTGATAATCAATTTAATAAAATGATTACTTTATCAGAGGAAGAAAAAATGTATATAAATTTACGCAGAAAATATTATTAACATTCAGCTTTGATCGAATAAAGTGGTTTTTTATTCATTTGTGTTATTCACATATTGGTCGATTAAAAATTATGAATATAAGTTAAATTATAGAAATTTAGAACATTCAAATTATATTTCTATTAAATGCTTTCTCGGCGCCGGTATTCGTCGTTACTATGGTCCTATAATTTCGGTGGAAACACCCGTAGTCAGGGAAGTCAATTAATTAATGCATGCACAAACCGTCGCGCACGATTTCTGAGCATGGTGACTAAACTCAGCTACTGATTTCTTGAGTACACAGTAAACAGAGATGAAGGAGTAGTTCGGGTTAACCGCTGAGTAATTGCACTTTAACCAAGTTAAATCGTACTCCCGTTATTATCGCGAACTCGGGATGTTACGCAGCGGGTCTAACCCGATCAAAGCAGTTCGTCGAAGCTGCTCAGAATTTCTATAGAATTGGATTCTATAGATTCGTACTTTACAACGATACGTAACTAAATTATATCCAAAGTTTGAATTTATCTTTAATATATCAGGAAACAATTTAATATACAAAAATATGCATACACATGTTTGCAATAATAGTATTCCTATGAATAAGTGAATTATTATTTCTAAGAAATAATGAATGAATTCTAATGAATTTTCTTGATTTAAAATTTTAAGAAAATGCAAGCTTAAATAAATTAGAATAAAGATTTTTTTATTTTTAAAATATGAAAAAATAGAAGAAAATTGATAAGAAGTCATGAAAATTTTTTGCAGAAAATTAAATGTATTTTAAAAGTCTTGTTACGTTAATACGAATTGTATTCAATCGACTCATATATGATTTACCTATCAGCTGCGTTATTTGGTACAAACAGACCTGCTTTATTGAACGCTTATCGCAAAGCCATTATAATACCGCTTATTGCATGCTGGGAGAAATACAATAAGCTTCAACTGATTTGCATAATGGCCTTGCATTGTATTGTCTAGTAGAAAATTCCAATTCGACTCCAATAATATTGTATATGCGATCTTAGAATGCAATGGCTCAGTACTCAAAGAAATGCATTTGTAAAAAAAATAGTTCCTTAAATAAATTTTATACACAGTAACATTTTAGACACAGTAACAATGCTGTAATGAAGTATCAATGTGAGTAAAACGTTTTACATATACAGATCATTTAAGATTATTCATAATAGAATATTTCTTAAAATATTATTCATTCAATTCTAATTATCAATTTTAATTCGATAGCTATTTTATTTTATTTTTTTTTTACATAAACGATCATCTGGAGCTTTTATATCCCAATTAAAATTATTTTTATTAACAATATATTGGATATTATTGATTGTTTTCTGATTTATTAGTATTTGAGAACATTATGGATATGGATTTATTCACAATTTTTTGAAAGGTAATTAAAAATCAAATCAACATTACATATAAGTATATTGAGTAATTTATTACAACAATATTTCTACAAAAAGATACTAATTAATAAAATGTTTTTTTTATTGCTGAAATTTATTGATGGAATCAAAAACCCGCAATAAAATATATTTATAAAGTAAAAAATAGAACAGTTAAAAAGGAAAGAAGATATGTTAAATAATATCTATTTTATAACAATTTACATTTTCACGCTGTTGAGGTAAAACATTCCAGATAACGATTCCTGGATTAATCATTCAGAAATAAATATAGGCTATACAATGCACTATACAATGATAATTTTTAATGTTTATTTTATTTATTATATATAATATATTTAATAAGAATAGTTTTGATGTTTATTTATTGTTTATGTATTAGGTGTTGGAATTAATTCGTAGCGTTTTTTAATAAAAGAATGTTATTTATTTCACATGAGCATTAAAAAATACATTAATGAAAGTACTTCCCATCACTTGTAAAACGCTACGAATTAATTCCAACACCTAATATAATAATATAATAATGTCAATATTCATCAATTATGGATTCAAGTAGCGCACACGCTTTACATGCGCAGTCAAATGTAGAATTCGATTGCACTTGAAATTCTCTATGGAAATTGTTGTAACTGCCCAAAAGTATACGTCAATGTCAGCGTGAGGTATTCTTCTCAACTACAGGAATCGGTCATAAAAAGGCGGCATCGCTATTCGATTCGATGTTGCGAATGGCTATAACGTCTCCATTTCCGCGCGTTTACATTTAAATCGGCGCATTAGCGACTGCAATTTCATTCCAATTTACAACTTCACAATCCCCGGTACGGATTCGGATGAGTTCTTCACATCCACGATATTCGAGCTCGCGATTGTGTACGCATACACGCGTATGTAGAATGGAACGAAGTATTCTCCGTGACAAAAGTACGAATTTCCATTGATAATTGAATAACTTTTCATGTCTATGTTCATGATATTGTCAATTTATATTCAACTTAGTCACAGATATTAAAAAAATATTATATAATTAAAGTTTTGAAATAAATTTTATATTTTTTACTATGTGTTTCAAAGTTCTTTTTAAATACTAATTCTTTGTCAGCAATTACAATTTGAAATTGTCATCCTTTGTTCGCAATCTTTGAACTTCAGTGCAGATTTTTTTATTGTTTGAGATTGTATAAAAATTTAAAAAATTTCTTACATATTTGTAAAAGCTAACAATAAGTTTTTACTATTATAGAAAGTGGATTGTATTTTATTTATTTTTTTTTACAGATTTAAATTTATTGTGTCTTTAAAGTCCAACATTGTCAACAGAGAAAGCACATTTAATATATTAGAAAACATTTATTAACATCGTTGTTTGTAAAGTGCGGATCATCGTTTTTCATTAGTGAAGCAAAAATAATTTCCAACATCTCACCAAAGATATTATAGAAGAGGAAGAACTGTACGTTTTTTCATGTAATAATTGCACAGTATATATAGACGACAGATAGACTCGTAGAATGAGAGAAGAGAATAAAAAAAGAAAATGAGGAACGGGAAAGTGAAGACACGAATAAAATGCAAATGGCTATTACTTGATTCTTGAGCAGACGAATACGAAGCAGACCGAAGGGCACTTTTTGAACGACGGTTTACTATCTATTACTAGACGATGGTGATGCTTGCGCAATTACTCGTCGACTGTTTGACGACGTACTTGAGGACAGAAAGGCAGACAGAGAAGATTGTTTAAAATATTCGCCGAGATGTTCTCGACAAGAGCAAGTGCACTTCTTTTGGCTCGTTTCAACCAGAACAAATTAAAATTTAGATTTTATCACATCCCGCTTCTTGTTACAATAATTAATGAATAATAAAAACTTATAGACGACATTTTTTATTTTAATAAATTAAAGAACAGTACAATTTTATTTTAAACTTTTTTGAGAAACTGTTTATAGAAATCTTCCCATATATATGTTTAAAAGAATATCTTTTTATCATAAATTACTTAGAAATATTGTAAAACACATGTATTTGATAAAAATAATTACTTGTAATTAAAAAGAAAATAATTTATAGAACGGCTTTGGAAATAGTTTTATTGTGTCCTATTTATTTTATAACATGGTAATATTTTTTATGGACATTCAAAAATTATTTTAATATATGTTTAGTTTAATTCTAAATTCCAATAAATGTATCTTTTTTTCTTAAATTAAAAATTCACCGCAAAAAAATGACATGAAAACTTTTTGCAAAGATGTCATTTATGTATAGAGATAACACGAAACGAAAGAGTTAAACTAATATCAAAATTTAAGGGATGTGGTAGATCTCATTGCAGCGTTGGCAACAATAATAAGCGTAGCGCACGTGTGCACAAAAGCTCTACAAATATTTGTCGGAGTTTGGTAAGACTCTCAAGACATCTTCCCGTCTCGAAGGAAATGCTCGAGTGTCGCTACGGTGCAATCGCCAGAAATGACACCTTCGTATTTTCCATCTGTGAGAAATTCTTATCTTATTCTTCTTTCTTCTTTATTCACATTATTTTCTAAATTTTGTTAAAGACATTCACAACTTATTGTAGTGCTTCAAAGCAGTTGACGTATATAATAAAGTCGAGTATTCTTTTTATACTGTTTTTATCTCCTTCTAACTGTGCAATAATGCAATATTGATCGAAAGTTTCTATGTTATTTTATAAGATATTGTTAAACTTGTAATAATGTGAATTATAAATATACAAGATAGTTGTAAAATTTTATCGATTAAAATAAAATACATGTTAGATACTTCTACAAAGACTATTCTGATATTTTTTGAAGATAATAATTTTTCCGTTTTTTATAACATACATATACACATTAAACGCATTGTACGTATTTTTATGCTGCAATGTTCTACATTGAAATATTACGCTTAGTGTTTATCCATACTCAACTTATATGTTTCTCCTATAAACCAAGATGTACAGATTTAACCGGTGAGTGCAAGATTACTGAATGTAAGTTTGCAGCACGTAATGTAATATATAGTAAAGAAGTTTCTTTTAAACAGATAGATACATAATGTACCTGAAAAATGTCGATAAAATACAACAGCGGTAGATTGTGAAATTACATAAAAACATTGTTAGCAAAGTATATTTTTGTTATCGTATAATGAATTTTGTGAAATGTACACAGATTTAATCTTTGGCCTTATATAATCTTTATAACATTTTAATAAGAGAATTCATTATTAATTTAAAAGAACACAGTAATCTTTTTATAATCAGACATCACTCAGAAAAATTATATTTATGAATAATTATTGTTTTCGTCAAATGTGAAATTAATCGCAAACGCGATATATAAATAAAAGAATTTATTGAAATTTCCAATGACTTGCAATTTGGAAATGATTGACGAATTAATATATATTAAGCTATCAGTTTATTTTGGTATACATAAATATAAAACACAGAACAGATATTTTAGCTTTATATATAAAAATATAGATATTATATATACGAATAGTTATTTAAATGTTTTTCATGAATTCGGTTTGCAGCGTATCAAACAAGTAAAAAATAATGTAGGAGGATTTAAGCTACCAGTGCAATTAATTTGGAATTACGTCTATGGAATATTTTGTATATTCTTAATTCATTATTTTATATGTATATTCGCTCTCTCTCCTCTCTCTCTCTATTAGTCAATGTGCTCTTTCACAGTGAAATACTACTATTACAGATATTGTAAACACGCGCACCACCGATTACTTTGCAATCGCTAATGACTCACCAACCAATGATGGTTTTACATTAAAATACACGCACAATTGCGCCCGTAAGCGGATTACAACGCGCGCGCATCACGCACTATGTCTATATATTTAATCGGTATCTACTACCACACATGATTACAGTGCCTAATGAAGTCGAAACTGTAAGAGGATCATTGGGCGATCGTGGGGAGTTACCTAAGCGTTTACAATGTCACGGTAGATTCAATATAAGACATCAATATAAGAGGCCTATTCTGTAATATTTAATGATGCAACGATATCGTTACATTGTCATTGCGCAGATTTTGCACACAGTAAAAAAATTGCGCAACGATAATTTAACGATATCATTAGAGTCGTTAAGAATTACAGAATATGCCCCTAAATTAAAAACTTCGACTTTAGTTGTAGACGATTCGACTTCCAATCATCCTTCTATTATGCTGTTTTCTAACTTTTTATTTCTATGCAGCTTATAAACTTTTATGATTTCTAAAATTTCTTCTTTTGCATTTTTACACAGCGAGTCAAAATGTGACTTTAAAAATTTCTCAAATAATTGTTTACATTAACATGTACTATTACGAGCATTTTCGTGAGATTTGTTTTATGTAAATAAACGAAGAACATTTAACACATTCATGTTGTATATGTATCGGAAAAAATATAATTTAAATATTAACTTCTTGGTATATAATAATAGAAAATAGAATGACATTTAAGTATATTTGAGTAATAATTACGTTTGACAGACAAAACTCAGTGCTCAGTGATTCTTTATTACGATTGGTTTTTACCTTTAATTTTTGAATCTATATATTATTATTATTATTAAATGTATTATTATAAAACAAGAAGTTATGCATTTCGTATTATTTTATTTAGAAAATCGTCAGATTTCCGTGCGCGTGTGTGATGTGTGGGTGGTCTAGTCTGCATATAAATATTTCTAAATCAAATTTTAATGAAATTTTAGAATGCGCTGTAACATTTGTACGGTCGAATTAATATGGATTATTAATGGCTTGCATAACTCATGGTACAATCGGATGACCTGTAACATCAATGTACTGTAATAATAACTGTAATAATGACAATAGCGATAAGAATTATAATGGCAACAATAATAATATAATAGAATTATTAATATGATGTATGGACGAGAACATAACGTATATTTGCATGTAACACGGAAGACATAATATTGAATCATGTTGGCTTATTAATTTATTCATTCAGGATCTGTATTTGGTTATAATAAATATATAATAATAGAAATGAGAAAGATATTATTAAATAGGTTCTAAGTGGAATTACGTGAGGATTGTATAATATTTTGTATTCAGCAATGTTGATACATGTATAATCAAATATTACTTCATGCATTTATTGAAGCAATTTAAATGTAAAATGTAGATAATATAAAAGAGGATTACTTTTTTAAAAGACATAAGCACGCTTATGTTCAATAATATATTTATAGAATTTCTATAAAATAGAGAGATTGTTGCTACGTTGGAGGATATTACTGATATTACTGAAAATAAAATATTAGTTTCTCATGTAATTTTATACATAATATAATTTAAGTCAGACTAAAGGAGTATGTGTGTTACAATAAAATTCATAATAAAATATTTTTAACAAACGAAAATTAACAATGCCTTTATATGCATTACTTTAAAATGCAAACTAACAAATGTTTAAATGCATTAATATTTTGAAAGAAAATCGAATCTTGAAGATGGAAAAGTCACTCTGGTTAAAGTCACTTCAGATTGTCTTACAAAAAAGAGGTTTGCGTTGTAATAACTAAAATAATTATAAACTGTAAAAACCTTTTGTAAAAATAATTTAGCATAAACATTTCATTCATGAAGCCTTTTATCGTTAGCACGAGACCATGATTCCCTGAGCGGCACGCGACTGAAACTGCGCACGCGAAGCTCTTTCATGGTTGATAAATGAGCAAAACGGAAAGGAGAAATGGGATCTCATGTTATACTAAACGGTCTACCAGTTACACGACTGTTGGTCGAGCGCCGAAATACTTAATGTTACATGTAGTTAACAACTTGCGATAGCAAATGCATGGACTTCAGCCAGTAACGTTACATAAGCGATGTTAGAAATCTATCGGCATATCGAAACGTTGATAGATTACTACATTGAATATCTTATATATCTGTGAATATATATATATATATATATATATATATATATATATGATCAATTCAACTTTTAAAAAATTTGACAGGAAGTATGTAGTTTATAAATATAGAGCTATTAAAAAAGAAAGGAAATATTCAGAAATTATTAACAGTCTACGTTATTTTCGCAGAATCTGCATTTACAAAAAGTAATGCGATTGATCGCAGACGCTGTTATATCTGTATAGATATTTTACGTATATGCACATATTGGCTGTTGGTCGCTTACTTCGGGGCCAACGAATCCGTTCGACGACGAGAGAAGCCACGAATTTCCCTGGATGGAATACGTATGGTTTCTGGGCATAACGGGGTGCACGTTTAATCCCTCGGAACGAGTCAATTTTGGTGCGCCACGAACCGAGGGTAAACCCTTTCGATATACTACGAAGAGAGGTAAACCCTTTCGGATTCGATATGGGATAGAAAGATTCGTCGTAATATATCAAAAATGGTACTATTCGAAATTTATTGTTCTGCCATAAAAACATCAAATTTTAAACTAAACGAGTATTGAAATGAGCTTAGAGTTTATTTTCTTCAACTCTTGGCTATTCTTTTATCTAAAAGATCTTTTAGAATTATGCGATAGGTTTTTAATGATGATATTTTTACTTCTAAAAAAGTTCAAAGATATATATTATTTTTATGTAAATTTTTAAATACATTTTTCACTTTTTAAATTCTTTGCAGTGTTTTAAAATGCTTACTAGCATCGCTATTGTTACATTGATGATGTATTTCATTTGTGATGTTACTATTTCAATTTCAATTTAAGACTGCTTTTTCACGATTGTATTAGCGCGCAGTTTAGAAAAAAAAAATGTATTTCAAATTTATTATAAATAGAAAATGAAAAGAAAATACCATTATGGACACCAAGATTTAGTCTTAAGATTTAATATTTGGCACTAGTTATTTCTCATCTAGCGATGTTACGCATCTAATTTAATTTATTACTAAAAATAAGATTTGATTTATATAATAAGCATCAAAATTATATTAATCTATCTTCATTTACTGTACTTTCTTAATAATATGTTGTTTTAATTAGTAAAAAAAAGGAATTTGTTAATAATTTAGATTTCCTCATTAAACAGGTATCAATATTAGAAAATTAAAGTAGGAAGACTTAAAAGTACATTAATCTCTTACAAATAACACTTTAAAAGTAATATGAAGACAAAAAAGCTTATTTTATAGCATTAATACTTGAAATAATGTGATATCAGAGCTGCATACTCGCGTACGCATGATATTACAGCCGACAATGTAGAAAGTTTTAATTAAAAACGGAAGACTCTTTTCGCGTACTTTTAATTAATTCGCAACATCAATGGCCGGCAACTTGTTTAATATTGACGAAGGTACCGACCCGTAATATTGACGTTCTCCCGTCACAAGGGATGCTAATTACACGAGAATAATGTAATTGAAGGCCGATCATAAGCATCGGCTTACATTTAACAGAGCGCATTGACGCGTTGCGCGTTGCACTGTTCGAATGCAAATATGTTGATGTTGGACACGCGGCTGGAGAGGGAGCAACGGATTTTCATACATCATATATATCGCACAAAATCCGTTGATACATCGCGAAATACAATATGGGAAAAAAGTAAGCAAGTAATTACCTACCGTGGTAGACACGTTACCTCAACCCATCCTCGTAATTTAATTCATTATCGCATTAGCGCGGCTGAAAGTTTCCCGGCCATTATCATTCTACACACATAGAATTACATTTGCGGGCCGACTGAGAGATTTCCGAGTTCTCGAAGCAAGGTGCTCATTAGGGCCTGGCTTTATACGCTGCGCAATCTGATGCAAAACTGCAAAGGTCGGATGCGCATCTATTGTGGCTTTTTGTATAATTCGATGAAAATGTTAAGGTACAAGAGAATATTTTCATCTTTCTATTTTCGGATTACCTGTGTATAACATAATTAATAATAAATTTTGTTTATTAACATCACAAACAAACAAGAGTTTAAAATAACATCATTTTATTCAGATATGCTATGTCAAATAAAAATATAATAAATACCTAAACATTTATATACGTATGAATATTTTAATATTGTTTATTCGCAAATAGTAGTTAATTTGATTTACGTAAATAATAACAGTGCTATACGCGCTAGAATTATTATAACGTTATCAAAATAATTTTTAATAATTCAATAATGCGTAATTAATTATGATTCACCTTCTGTAAGGTTTATATTAAAACTGATATTCTTAAATATCTAAATTTCCTTTTAATTTACTTTATAAACTCGATTTCCTGAAAGATAATATACATATCTGGTTCGTGCTGCATGTCTATTTTTATATTGTTTAAATATAAATTTTCTGAGTCCTGAATTACACTTTAATTATTTTGTATAATTATACTCGAAATTTTGAGGAATGTTACCGTTGCATACACTATATAAACCGGTCCTGGCGGCCATTATGCCGCGGCGAGATATGTTCCGCGTATCAGTCTTGTTAGATTAATGAAGCCGTGTTTTCCGCTTTTTCGGTGCAGCCGTGATCCGCATTGCCGCGCGCGGTTCGGTCGGATCGACCATGGACGGGGAAAGGTGTATGCGTGTACTGAAACTTTTGCGTGCCCTCGGGCCTCGGAAAAACGAAGCAGAAAAATGGCCCTCGTTGCGCTCGCAACCGCCTGATAATTCGATTGTTCGTCGACGGGTCGACGCACGGTGTTTCTTGCACAAGAACTCGGAACTCGTAGTCCCGTGCTTGCCGATTCCCTTTGCCGGCCGAAGAGCCGTTAATTATTCCTGCGGTGCCTTAAGGCGAATTTACACTGCTCGCTCTTGACGATCATCCCGGATGAATTGGCCAAAGTGAATGCGTTGCACATGAACGCGTTTTTATTTAGACTTTTTAAATTGCACAGGAGAAAAGACATATTATCTTCTCAAATAAAAGTATAGAGCGTTTTTAATAAATAATGATAAGGCATCTCTTAATCAACGTTCACCATTGAAAAAAGCAAATTTTTATTTATATTAATGTTAAATGGTTATTTAATATATTTTATAAATCTACTAGTATAATTTATTGTTTTAATTTATAAACGCTGGCTAATTTTATTTAGTGCAATATTTTTTATATAAATCTTTTATATAAATCTGTTCAGTTTTAAATATTTAAGACAATGATATCTGTAAAGTTCATAATATCTCATTTTAAGAATATAATTAATTGTTTTTTTCATTCTTTTCTGAAGAGTTTCTGATACGCACTTCAAAAAGAGCAGCAATTAGTATCCGAAATGATAAAAATGGAAAAGTTTTAGCTATTTTTCAGCCCGTGTAAAAATTTTTTAAGTTTTCACGAATTAAAACTTTTTAACGGCAATGACGGCAGAAATAATAGTGGCGATAGCGGCGGACATATTTTCCAGAGTTCATGTAATATAAGTTAGAAATTTTGTAAAAAATTGACATATTCTGGATAACTCCGCAAAAAAAAGATCTTTTAAAATGTATTAGAACTTATATAAGTTTCTGATAAAAATAAGAGAAGTCATTAATAATTTTTGTAAAATAAAAACATGAGAAATTGATACTTAATCTTCAACTCTCCCTATCTTTTTATGTTAAATTGCCAGAATTATCGAAATATTAAAGATTCTTCTAATTATTTAATTAAAAATCTTTAATTAAAAATTTATTATTTATTACTATATTAAATCTTCTACAATGTGATTATTGATATTAGGTCGTAGAATAATTGATTATTAAAATATAATGTTATGTTTAACACTAGCCTTGGTTTACGAATTTTCTTTTGCTACCAGTTTAATGACACTTTATAACACACACATACACACACACACACACACACACACACACACATTTCTAAATATAGAAATTTATAAAAGGATAATTCAATGTTAATTATCCTGAATTGCCGATGCATCTTGATTCAAGAATACGTCATGTATATCCGCCTTCAATGTACTCACGTGAATGAGACCATGCTCGTTAGTATTTTACGCCGCGTGTCCGACTGCATCGGGTCAACTTTTTTCTTTCCACTGCGTCCTTCTCTTCCGGGTACCATATCCTATGCTGATAACGCATTCCCTCTTGTGGTGCCGCCGGAATAAATCCCGTGCGGGCTCGTCAGCGGGACTTTTTCCGAATTATTTCGCGGAATAGGAGGAACTCGGTACCGTCCACACTAATCCCGTATAAACCGTTGCGACTTGTGGCGAGGTATTTTTCGCGGGTACAGCGTAATGCCCGTGACGGCAGATGGAAAATCTGAAAATGCGGCAGTCGAATGAGCTGGGATGAGCGGCTGAACGAGAGGGCGCGAGTATGTTCCGTGTCGATATTTAAAAGAAAAATACTGAATAGACAAACGAATACTTTATTACATGCACGTGGATTTTGAAATTGTATAAATATTTGTATATGTACGTATCTCATCTTTTTTCTTTCGAATGTTTGATGTTACAAACTATTCTGTAATCATAGAAATATTATATTAAAAAATTCAAGAAAATTAGTTTAAATTATTTTCTGAAAAATCAGGCATTTTGGAAATATTTATATAATATAGATTATATTAAATTAATATTATATTGTAAAGTTTTTAAGAAAGTAAAAATTAAACATTGGAAACAATATGAAAATGTTTCGCTTGACAAAAATCACTTTCACAATTGCTTTTTCTACTAAAAAATGTGAGCGCAATTT
The DNA here is from genome assembly GCF_000204515.1 of Acromyrmex echinatior. Next base: position 688,836 of record NW_011627293.1, read on the forward strand.
GATAAAGCATATGTTGAAACTTAATTAATTTGTCGTTGGACGCTCGCGTCAGACGGTGATAACATTTGCAATTCTTTCTTGATTGACAGATAATACATTTTACATTTATCGCATGCATGGCGGTTTGCAGCATCCATTAGCAGATTTTACCGTGGCACTCACCGCTGGTGAATTCATTTAACGCTGGAAAATAATCCTTTATAATCCCCTCTACGCGGAGGCCACCCTAAATGAGGGAACCATCCCGTAAGCTCTCTATGTACGCCGACGTATTTTAAAATAAGTAATATCGTTGGAGTGTATGTTTGTATAACTAGTATGTTAGTAATAATTTGTTTCAAACCATACTTACCATAATCATGTTATTATACAGCATCAATGTGAAATTAATTGGTAAAGCAATTAAAAATTATGCATGATGTTATTTCTAACAAGTTCACTTTTTAAATAAATTTCATTAATTTTATGAACTTAAAATTTATTTATTTTTTATAATTTGACAGCCTTAATTTAATAGCGACTTTAACTTTGAGTATTGATTGATTTGATTAAACTTTTAATAATTAATATTTAAAAATACTTTAAAAGAAATTGCTTTAATATACGCTGTACAAAAAAATTTTAATTAACATACAGCGTTAACGTCAAACATTGATCAAATTTCAAAGATGCAATATAAGAAAACTTTAGAGTGAATCCAATTTTCATTTTAAACCATTTCTATTTATTGCATACATAAAAATGTGTAAATACGTAAACATAGTAAAATTGAAATATCTTGAAAATCGTAAAATGCATTAAATACATTTAAAATAAACGCAAACATGATGGATGACTATAGAAATCTTTCGCCTGAAAGAATTCCGTCTATGTTGGATAAAGAAGCTGCTGTCGAAAGATTCATGGCCGTGTCAGATGATAGGTTAAGCAGCCAGATTTTTCATGCAAATTTCTCTTATAAGTCATGTTCTATTTTTAGATATGGTATACTCACTATCTCGTATGTTTAGAATTTTATTTTCATTTTTTGATGCATAACTGAGAATGTCAAATAAATTTTTGTTACTTAGATTATGATGAATTTGACGTGATAACGTCATCTTTGAGAGATTTCACATATTCTACTTTGGTCAAACCAGCCGAAGTATATTTGCGTACTTCCATTCAAGATGTTCTTGACGGTATGTGTAGAAAAATTCAATAAAGATTTTGACACACAAAAAACGAATTCCTATTGGATTACTTTGCCCAGACATGTTGTCGACGTGTGAAAGATGAATATAAAGATTCTTTTTTTACAGTTCCAATTTTACAATGCATTTAAATATATTTGCGAATTGCAATCTTCTAAAAATATTTTAGGAAATAATAAATATTGAATAAGTTTAATATTTTTTATGTTGCATGTTAGGGATCAAAATAAAAAATTTAAACTTTAATATACAAATGCAAAGGTATAATCATACTTAAAATAAGTAAAATAAATAAATGTTTGCATGAATTAGTTATATTTATAGACGATAAAAATACATATTTGTATAAAAATTACAATAATAAGCTCAAAAAAATTGAAATTAAAAAATGCGGAAATTATATGTAGACAATTTTTTAGATATTTTAGTGTAAAAAATTTTCTTTTAATTAATATAAAAATACATTTTACATCGTGCAAATATCTGCTCGAGCCTCATAAGCAGATCTTTTCGTATATTCTTAATTAAACATTGCTGGAAGGTTTCGCATTACATAAGCGGGTCTGCGTTTTGAAATAAAAGGAAAATAACAGAAACATTTTTTTCCTCCCTTAAATATTAATTTAGAAATGTGCCCGCCATTCTCTGCGTTGCCATTACAACGCGTCCGACATCTTAATAAAGACAAATCGAGATTCGTAGAAGGAGCGCTCATAACGAAATTTTATTCTGAAGGATCGATCTTTCTTAAGGGGAGCATCGACGATGTAAACGAGGTATGACGCGAGAGAAATGAGCACTCTGAAATCAGAGTTTGTGGGAAAGAGAGTCACGGAAGCGATCAATTTTATTTTTCTTGGATACATACAATGTCGTCCGTAAATTTAACGCATCACGTCATTAACCTTAAGAAAAATACATGTGGGTGTAGAAAGATTTTTCAATTTTCTAATATTATTTACCTTTGAAGATATTTAAAGCTTTTAAAGGTTTTCAATTCAATTATTTATTAAATTAGATCTTACTTTAAACCAATTTGATTTATAAATATATTAAGTTTTATTATATATAATATTTTGTTTTTTTATACGTTAATATAAAATATTGATGATATATAACATTAAACTTTTATAATAATATATTAATATATAATCATTAAGAAAATGTGTTTTTACATTGATTGGAAAATTATTATGATAATATTAAGAGAAATGGAGTCAATTACAACGAAATGTACCGATAAATTTTCATGATATTCGTCTGTAAGCGCTTTACATTTTCACAGAATATGCTCTAATGATCAGAGGCGCTTGAAGCATAAAGTCCGAGATAGGCTTTGCGAGCAGTTTCTGATTGAATAGTAAACCGAGACTCATACGTTCGCATTAGCGTACAGAGAATAATCCCCCAGACGCAGCTGCCAACGTGTATATAGCCGTGCGTTCCCTTTCAGTCACTATCTGCGTAGCAATATTGCGAGCAGCCAATTACCGTGGGCCAACGGACGTCAATTATAACGACTCGCTTGCAACAGGCTAGCTAAGTCGAAATGCAAACACGACAGTGTAAACTGCAGACAGATCGAAGGCAAAGAAAATTTGGTTTTTGGCAATACGAATAATTTATTTTAAAATATTTTTCGAAAAAAAGTTATCCCGTAGCTTACAGAACTGGATATATATATATAAATCTACATTGTAATATTATCAAGTAGGAAGATTTAGCGCAGACTAAATAAAATATTTTTCTACTTATGTTATTTGTCGATTTAATGTCTTTTATTATTTTTTGAAAAATGTTTTAGTTAATAATAATATGTCGAAAGATGGAAGTAGGTACATTATAAACTTTTCTTAAGTTAACAGATCATATTTATTTTTTGACTGTAGTATATTGCAGAATTTCATTATCACATACGATTATCATGGTATACTATTACCCTATTATTTTTTATATAATTTTAAGTAAATTTTAAGTAAATTTTTACATATAACATATTTCAATAAAATATATAATTTGTTTTTTAATAAAAAAAGTCTTTGGCAAAATTAATAGACCTTTCTTAGGCTTTACATATAAAATATAGGGAAGAGTGAGGAACTATGAACAGCTAAGGGAAAAATTAAATAAAATTAATAATTATTTAATTCAATCAATAAATTATCAATTGAAAGTATTTAAAAGAAATTCCAATTATTTATAGTTTAAAACAACTACAGTAATTAACACTCTATACTATCAATACTATCATACACTATATTATCAATACAAATTATAATTCTAAACAAAAGTAAAATTTTTTGGCCGTTTGGAACTATCTGCTGTCACGTACAACAATGTCAAATGGTTTTGTTTTCTGTTACAAATTATTGATTTATATTAATAATATATGTATTGATTTATATTAATAATATATGTATTATATTAATAATATATGTATTATAGTTTAAAGTTGATTTTTTTTTTAACAAAAACGTTTATAATTGATAAATAATCGTCGGCTTTATTTAACTTTTCTTTTAGACATACGCAATAATCCCATTTTCTCTTATATCGAAATCATCGAAACCATGTGGTATTTTAAACAGTGCGTTTGTTCTATGGTTGTTATAATATGGCACACTAAGCGTATATATCGAACTATTACTGGATGCGAGAAATAATAGGTCAATAATAGGTCTATTCTAATATATTTCAATAATATCGGGTTTATCTTTAGTGTTCGCAATTTCCTTACTGTTCGTTACTATATAAAATCAACGCAAATGTTCATACACAGATGGTAGTAAGTAGGAACTATGTGTTAAATTAACACTAATAGCGTTTTCGAGTGCAGTGAGTTTGAACCTAACTCAGGTTGGTTAACCCAAAAGTAGCTGTATCCAATTAGAAACCAAAGTAGGATCTAGACATATGTGACGTCATTAATCCAATCTGGATTAGGTTCAACTCTTCACTGCACTTGAAAACGTTAGAAAATTGATATAACAACGTATAAAAGTAAGAATTAATATAAAATAATAAAATTAACATCTCTCAGAACCGAGAAACATCAAGATTTTAATTTTGTGTGACTATTATGTTTACATCGGGACTTTCAAGAAGCGTAACCATGAATGGCTGAGAATTTTTAGGTAGGGATTGATACTTTTTTTGAAATCCTTTAAATTTAAATTTAAAAACATTATATATAATATATATAATAAATAACGTAAAACTAAAGATAATGCAGAATATTAATATTTGTATATACTTATACGACTAAGTAAAAATATTTTTGTATACGGTTAGATTGGGGAAATGATACACCGTGGCGAAAATTAAGTGGCAAAGATGAAACAAATGATACAAAAGATTTTGTGAAATGTTACAGAATACAATGATTGCCTCTCGCTTGTAAAAGGAAAATTAAATGAAGATGATTTAAGCCATATTTTGGATAAAGAAATAGTGATAGTATTTATCGCAAAAGTACTTATCCTGAAGTGTTGCAGTTGGGAATAGAGGTGTGCAATAGAAACTGAATAAAATAAAGTATCAATGCGGAACTGATACTAGATAGAGAAATTTAAGAAAGAGACTCTACAAATAATGTAATGTTAATTTTATAACGTAATTTGAACATCTACAGTAAGTAGAACAGAACAAAAGATAATTTTTTTTAACGCGAATGTATAACGTATGTAAAAGATTATACATTAGTAATATATTATTAATATTTAACATTTTATATTAATATATATATATATATATATTTTTAAGTTAAGTTAATATAAATTGTTAATGTTAAATAATTTGAGTAAATATGTCAGTTTACCATTTAATTTTTGTTAAAGAGAAATCGATTATATAAATATACATTATGAAAGCTCGTACAGATGAAACGAGTCAAATTTTAATTTAGCTTTCAACCTGACTAAATTTGGGGCACCCATTATAAACGTTTGATATGCTACATGTTTGCTGAAATTATATTTGAAACGTGGTTTATGGAAGTCTTTTCCTATCGTGAAGCGCATGGATTTGCGGCATGTGAATTCAAGCGCAGCAAGCGTGTTTGCAAAAGGGAAAGCTTATATTCGCTTAATTTCAGCCGTATTTGCGTTAATAAAGTTTCGTTATTACGCTATTCCTGTTTATTCCGTTTTGAAGGGAGTCGAACGCATGCTCGAAGGATAATTCGTCTGGTAATTCCTCGAACGTGCTGCAGGCGATGCATTCCTAGTACGCATACGCATGCCAGCATTATTCCTAATATCCTACGCTGTCCTTTGACATAATATTTGAGGCCAGAATTATATTTCGCACAAATATTGCATGCATAATGATCTCGACAATTTTTGCGTCGAGTACAAAAATTTACGTTGAAAATTCTACACTTCTTAAATTGTGCTTTTTAATATTAAATGTGCTTTCTCTTTCTCTCTCTTTTTTGAACATAACATAAAACATTTTAAAAACTAATTAAACTGTCATTTGATAATCCATAATAATAGTAAGCCATTACTGAAGACATACTTTTTATAAATATAAAATTTTAGTTTGTGCAACAAAAATAAGATTTGATTATTAACAAAAAATATATTTATAGCATTTATTATGTAATATTATAATGGATGGATAAAATAACAGCTTAATAAAAACTAGATGTCAAATAATTGGTATTTTGATATAACAGTAATTATAAATTAAAAAAAGAATTTTTTTCTTTACTATTATTGCGATGCGATTAAATAGAAATGATATAATGTTATTTGAAATTGGAACATTCCTGGATGAAATGGGACTCCGGAATTCGGGTGCGGAAACGAGTTTCACTTAAAAGGATTTGCCTCCTTGTATCACTGAAGAAGTGTATCACTGCGACTGTTTCACGGGGTTACCTTAAATCGAAGACATCTTTTTCTGTTGGTGCTCTGACGTGGACGTTGGAATCTCAATAATTTCTCTTTAGACTACGACGTCGTGACTGGTCGTCGCTGCACGTCTTTGAGCTTGGGTTCTTAGGTCCGCGGTCGCGTACCGTTGCGAAGGAAAGCTACTTCGTCCTCAGAGTAAACAACCAGTCGCAATTTTCTGTCATTCCTTAAAAGGTGTTGGAAAAAAGACTTATAAGAAAAAACGGATGGTCTTTGTCGCCAAGAAATTCATAGTCAAAGTAGTAAAATGTCGGTCTGTCATTTAACAAGAAGTATCATTCTCTTGTGTAAAGACTTTTTTCATACTTTCTGTTGAACATAGAAAAAAATCAATCTTATTGATTCATCTCATTTTATAGAAAACATTTTTAAATAACTTATATCCATATGATTAATGCATACATATTTACATTTATTAATAGATGTTACCTCTTTTGGAAGAAAGTAATTCTAATATATTCTCTTTTATTACCTTCTTGAACACATTAAACCAAAATAAATTAAGATAACACTATTATGATTAAATAAAGTGATTATAGTATTTAATTTATTAAATATACAGTACATAATTTATATTTATTCATACTTATTTTTTATTTTATTAGCAAACAGATTACTAAGATAAGAAAATTAGATTATGTATTAGAATTTTTTTTCAGATCGATATTTTATTAGTAATCCTTATTACTTTTTTTATCTTTCTTTTATCGCAGATTCGCTATCGAATGAAGAATTGCCAATTAGATTATAGAGACAATCGTGATCGGTGACTTTAATCCATTAATCTCTCCTAGTCCAACTTTCATTAAATTTTCCGTGTCAGCCCGCAATAGTAATTAGTGATAATTACGTGCAGACTCATGGCATTGATCAACACTTAATTAAGTTGAGAAACTTCGCGCAAGGGCTTTGCGAGAATTGAGCCGTGAAAATGGAAGCTTTTAACGTCTCCTTAAAACCCGTGTGGGACATCCTCGACCAAGCCGTCTAAATCCAGCCCTGCGTTCGCTCCATAATCTTTCACTACTAAGATGTGAAGAAGAGGGTCCAATATCGCGATAGTAACAAGGTGCTAGGTCGATTCTCGCCCTCATCTTAAGCTTATCGCTCGTTATCCCTACAACTGCCGGCATTTTGCATAATAAAACCCTACGTATGCCGAACTGCTGCAGTAATTTCGGTGACCCGAATTATGAGGAACAATGAGATTGCTTCAATTATTCATCGGCAGCATCATTCATCTCTATCTACGTTTTTTGATCCCTATCATATATTCATCCTTTTAAGTTATGGAAGAATGCGCTATCTATATAATGTACAGGAAATATAAATTTTTTATCCCGTTAAATAAAACGCTGTTCGAAATCGAGTTGAATATTGTTCGAGGTAATTCTCTTCTGGCTTTTAAGCATTTTATTCTATAAAAGTGTCGGTATATTTTTGATCAGTTGCAAACGTATCTACTAAATTATCAAATGAATCACTTAGGATTATAAGATCACAAAATAATATATAACTATAGTTAAATAATTTTTGAAATAAAAATCAATATTTATTTCAAATAAATCAATGCTTAAAACAAGGATGTAATAACAATAGTAACAATAATAATAATAATATTAGGTGTTGGAATTAATTCGTAGCGTTTTACAAGTGATGGGAAGTACTTTCATTAATGTATTTTTTAATGCTCATGTGAAATAAATAACATTCTTTCATTAAAAACGCTACGAATTAATTCCAACACCTAATAAAAAAAATAATAATAACACTGCTCGACAAAGAAACATCAGAACGAGACTATTTTCCATAGTTTCTTGAACGTTAAATATAAATCCGATTTTCGAATTGCTCCACATATCATAATTTTAAGAAATTTTCAATTAAAGCAAAAAGGAACTATTTTACATAATTTGTTACATTATAACTATGATATGTAACATACACTGGAAAAGTTTTATTATAATTATTTAATTTATTTTTGTTGTTATATAAAAAAATTTTGTATTTCATGCAAAAGATTTCGTGTAAAATTATTTATTCTCCTAATAAATCAATTCTGCATTTTGTACAATATTTTTTCTTTCCTGTTTTATCGTTATGAAGAAAATAAAAATGTAACACTCTGATATGCCAACTTAAATTTGAAGTGAAGCAAATAAAGCAGATTCAAAACTTACTAGGTTGGCGATGTATGCGGCGTGAATAGCGTCTGTGCATTTCAATAATAGCTACATACAGACTGCAAGTCTAAAGCAGTTCATTCGCTTTTGCTGTATATGCGAATGGCGGATATCAACGATACGAGTCTCTTCCTTGAGATCATCCGAGCGAGATGAGCACTCTCAGTTATTACAAGTAGAACAATGATCTGAGCTGAGTACGACGCGGCATACTTAATGGCTCGGGCTGCGAGATGCAGCAAGGGAAGAAAGGACGGAAGATTCGTCTCCTTTTGCCATTTGCGATAAGCAGCTACGTTTGAATCTGTAACATTTAGTTGAAGACGTTCGCCTGTGAAAGAATTTAAGCGTTAATCGTGAATAAAACCGGTGATAATAGCTCTTGTCCGTGATATTAATCTTTAACAGGTTCGAAAATATATTTTCTAGAAATAAGTATATTAATGTAATTCGTAATATACAACGTAATATGTAAAGATAAGTTCAATAGAAATTGAAGATGTAAAATGTCAAAATAATTTATCATATAATAAAATTTATTAATACAATAGTGATAATAAAAATTTTTATAGCGGCTATATAGTCTTTTTCAGCAGTGATATAATGAAAATACGACATAATAAATTGGAACGATAAAATGTAATCAAATGAAAGTTTAATGAGAATTATTATTATTACTTAACTATGATGTTTTATTGTATTTTATTATGTTTTTGTATTTTCACTATGTTATATATACTCTTTATGAATACTATCAATGCTGAAGAAGACTTTTAAAACATACAGAATTCTTATAATTATTATTAATAAATTTTGTTATATTAATAAATTATTTTTGACATTTTGACATCTTAAGTTTGCTCCTTGTCAACATTATTTTTATATATCGCATACTTTTTAGATAATTAATTAGAATATTTTCTTGGAAAAAAAACTTTGCACTGTACAGACGTTTTCAAGAAAGAATAACTCAAGTAAAAAATAATGTGTTTGCTTACTTGCACATTCAGAAAGTTTATATCCTGTTATCTGTTCTTGAGTGCGAAGCCATGCTTTGTAAATTATGGAAGCTTTGGAATGTTCAACGTATGTGTACAAAAAAATCATACGGTCTTTTTGTAAAATCGTAGAAAGAGGAAAGATACAAGCGTTGAAAGAAACTTTTTGGTTTTTCTAAGCTTGAGTTATCTCTGTCCATTCTTGGCAGGGTATTTCCGTTATTACTATACTTCCTTTTTCCGCCAACCTTTTTAATGCATTGAACGGACAACTGAGACTCTTAAATTGCTTCGTTAAATCGGTGAAGGCGCCGTCATGGTTTCTCTTCATATTCCACGAACATCTCTTTCTTATTTTGTCTTTCCTTTTCTCTCTCTGCAGTCGTCGTCAACGGCATCGTCCTCGTCGAAAAAGCATCCGAATAAAGAAAAGCATGAATAATGTAATTCGTATAATATCAGACGGATAGGAAGGCTTGACATAACCAGATATAACACGAGGGTGCATCCTTCGTGGGTTAATAAACGGGAAGAAGACTTCGCAGCAGACATTCAGCATTTTCTCGCTCGGTTGGATTCACGCCAGATGATGACGCTTTTCCTTTTTTTCCTCGCATTATACTCGCGATTTTATTGCTGCGAACTGAGCGACTTTTAATATTAGCACTTTTTGTAATTCTAAAATAATCACAAGTGGCAGAGATGTAATTTGTAATTGCTGATTTTGTATAAAGAGTTATTATATTTTAATCAATATTAATTAATGTCAATAATAATTAATACATATTTTCCTCTATTTATAACAATTAAAACAATAAAATAATTAAATATATAATTAGTCTTTGTTCAGCAAATTATTTTTTATAAAATGTTTTTTAAAAAATTTCTTAGGATAATTTAAGGATTAAATCTAAATAATTTAAGTGATTAAATAAATTTTTTAAATAAAAAGATTTTAAAATTTAAATTCTAATTTTTAAAGTGTAATATATATCTTTCATAATAGCTATTAAATCACAAAAATTAATTTTTGCATAACTTAAATATTTGAATTTTTAATTTTGCATATTTTCGAAAATATATCTTTTGTTAAGTATTAAAATTTTTTTACAATTCTTCTATTTTTATTCTAACAAATAAATTTTTTTCAATTTAATTGTATTGAACACCTGTACATTCTTTTCAATATTTAAAAAAATGTGATCAATCGGAGCATTGATCAGTCGCGAGTTTTGCGTTATAGCTAGGATGATTTTAACGTCGGCGATAGCAATTGATGTTCAGATATACAGTCGACATTAATCCTACCACAAAAGGCTATGACTGCGTCAGCGACTATCGCGTGTAATCTGCGATTCTCAGCGCATGGCGCCCTTGTCATCGTCGTTGTCGTCGTCGTCGTCGTCGTCGTCGTCGTCGTCCTCGTCTTGTCAAGTGTGTACCGTAGCAGAGAATAGTGCCGACCTACTCTTCGTGTTCTTCACTGAAAACGGGAGGAACTGCTTGCATCCAATATCGTTCGAATCTCTTCTATGCGACGCGATTTGCTTTTCATGGCGAAAGCGATAAATATTATATTATGAGCACATTAATTGCGCATAATTGAAACAAAATATCTATACTTTAATTTCTGATTAGATTTACACGTAATAATTGCAGAAGAATACGTTGTTAGTAATTATATGTTTAATATAAAAATGTTTACTATTTATATTTTTACACAACAAAAAAGAATTTAATTTAACGTAATATTTTTTAATTATGTATAAAGAATATTATAAAAATATTTATATATAGGATTTATAAATTATATTATAACTTATAAAAATTTTTGTGATATTCATTCTTGAAATTATTAAATGAGTGTATCTGTTTACTTCAATATTTTTACAGAGTTCATGTTTAAAAAAAAACTGCTAAATTCAGTATATACTCTTATCATTGTAATGAAATGAGTTCGTGTATCGTTACTACTCTACGACATCGGATTACGATGTACATTCGTGTCGTACCATTATTCTGTCATAGTATTGCAATGCGGAAATCCTCTTTTCCTGTTAGACCGTGCGATCGATCGATACCCGATGATCGCAAGCGCAGGTTCGACGTACGAGCAAGATTACGCTAAACCACGGGGTGTTATGAACCACGTAAGACGACTCGCGCGCAATTCGGGACAATTTCGGGTTTAGTGGTTTCTGCTATTTGCACGGGAAATTGCGCCTGCTGATGTCACATCCGTTAACCCTCCTCTCCGCGGAGCGCCCAATTGTTCGGCTCGCAGCCGCGGGTCGATCGTGGATATAGCGTGCAACTATGGTGTGCTTGCGACTTAAGCTGGGGAACTGTGGCGGGTAACCGGGAACAGGACGGGGAGGGGGGGGGGAAGAGAGGAGGGAAGAAATCTGTTTCCTATCTCTCTCAAATACTCCCGTGAGGTCAGGCACTTGACATCATTTCGCGTTGACGGCTCCTTATCTGAAGAATGAGTACTCTTGTTTTTCTATTTTTGAGATTCTTTCTATGTGGATCTGTTCAAATGTTTTCTGATCAGTCCGTAATTTTATCGGGTCCTCTTTTTTTTTCCTTGCTCTTTTTCTTCCTATGTTGTTAGAAAATATCGCGTTATAATATACGTAGGAAAAAATTTGCTGCAACTTTATCAAGTGTCTACATAAGAGAAAAATGATATTAAGAGGAAATGATGTTTTTTGCTAGAAAACTCATCCGACAAATTTTTTCATCCTTCATCAAATCTTTATATCTTCAGTTGACTACGTGTGCTTTAAGAGAAATAGACATATTAACGCATTTTCAACTTTATACAATATTTATTCTATAAATTTTACAAATCAAGATAAATAATCAAGATAAATCAAGATAAATAATAAATTGCAATAAAAGATTGCTTTATGCATAGGTTGAAAAGTTAAGAAACACATATTTAGTATACAATAATTACAATTACAATGACACATAATCGATATAATATAATTTTTTTCTTTTTATTCATCATTTCTTTCAACTGTTAAAGTTTCGCATTTCCATTTGTGAATAATGCTATTAAAATGGTACAAGAATCTGAAGGCAGATTGAAATAAAATTAAAGTCAATAATCGTAATAACAATAATCGTAATGAATTCAATTGATTTAAATTCTGCTGAATCTGAATCTAATTAGAAAATATATCGGACCTCACGTTATTTACATTCTTCATATTTTTCACAGTATTAGGCGTCGCGTCATGCGCGTCTGCAGAGAACATCAGAATAAATCCAATTCAATTAACTCGTCCACTTCGACGTCGCACGTACAGAGGTATCAGAGCGCTCTTTTCAAAAAGCCGCTTCCGTCTTCGTCCTCGCCTGCAACTGCCGGGCGCGCTTTGGCGACCAAGTACACGTCGTCACCAAATGGAATAATAAATCACTCTCTTAACGGCGAAATATCGCGCAGACGGTCGAGATTTTATGCAACCAGTCTGCAGAATGCATATACTCGGATGCATTAATAGCAATCTCGTTGCATTCATATCCAGCTGACTTAATGGGACGTACGAAGAGAGAGGAGAGAGATAGAAAGGGAATAAGAGCGAGAGAAAGAGCGGAGTATGAGAGAACTAAATACATAAGAGAAAGAGAGAAAGAGTATTTGTATATATGTATGTGGTTGGGTGCAATGACAGCGGATGAAGGGGTGCAAAGGGTAAAGGTACGAGACTGAGAGAGACGCAGAGAAAGACAAAGAGGACGCGAAGAGGACGAAAGGACAAGGACAGAGAGAGAATTCAATTCCACGGTCGATTATGCAGCCAGTCTGCCGGATTACTGCCGGTACGCGTTTCCGTTTTGCGCCGATGAAGGGATTACCTTGCGTGTATACTACATTCATGCGGGTGGACGTGAATGCACGTGAACGCAGAATATCGTGTAACTCGCGTGTCAACGATATATACCTACATAATAATTATTTTATATATATTTATGTACATATATATTATATATAAATTATAAATTATAAGAATAACAACAAACAACTAATAAAAATATTTATATATGTGTATATATATATATATTTATATTAAATATATAATATTTCAATTAAATTCTCTATCTAAATCTATTTAAAAGCTATATGTGTTTCGCGGATTATCTATATATATATTCTTGGAATGCCAACGTGAACATTGCAGTTCATTTCATCAACTGCAACGTTCACAAAACATTGGCAAAACGTTGGCATTTCAAGAATGGATATAGACACGGAGATAATCCGCGAAATATAACTTCTATATACGAAGTATTCGTGGAAAGTATTATCAATTAAACTATTGTTCTGGCATAAGCTTACAGTATTATAATAAATTTTTGTTTGAGCGTTAATATGTTATTAATAATGTTTACATTATTTATAAAAATATTATTAGGAATTATGTAAACAAATGCAATAAAAATCTACGCTAAAATCAAATACAAAAAAATATTCTAAATAGTAATATAGGATTTAAAGTGAGCTCTTCTGTCCCGAGAACAGGGGCCACGTTCCGGTCAACGCAATATTTTTAGCGGTGAAACCGCGCAAACATATATCCTCGCTGGAAACGTTTATTAACGCTTTTTCTACTTGTTAATTTCAAGTGGTGAAATTGGTGCGCTCCATTTGCACTGAATCAATGTCACTACTATACACCGGCGATCTTCTGGCGAATCAGCGACGTTACAGTACGATAATTCTTGCGACACTTTCACCAACGCACAAACAATAGACAGCTGAAGTCAATTCATTCGCAAAATCCCGGAGCGTTCTTTCATGTTCCCAAAATTTCTACTCTCGAAAGCGTCTCTTTCGGTGAATTTCCGTGAGAATAACGGTTAGAACGCGCGACAATCAGTCGCCGCGATTTACGACGCGCAATAAACCTTTCGCCACGATCGCTCTTATTATAAGCGTTCTCGTTCCGGCAGTTTGTACGACATATTGGAAAAAATATATCTACACGTCGCTGAAAAGTACGATTTAAAACCAATGAGAATTTAGAGAAAATTTTATTTAAAGTCTTTTACAAATAATTGTAACTGTAGGCGCCATTGCCAATGCAAGAATAATTGGCAGTATAACTATAATTATAATAATACAATTTAAAGTATAAAATATAATATTTTTGAAATTCTAATGATATTAAGATTTTATGTTCTTTTACATTTTCTATTTCTAAAAAACAATTTTTTCATATACCTATTAATTTGAAATTGATTCTTTTACAGACACAAAGAACGTATTGCATACTATCTATTAAAATTAATATCTATTAAATATCTATTACTTCGACGAAGACTTATCGGCTATATAATATATTTTTATTACTTCACATAAATGTTATATCTATTAAAAGTGAACTCTCTTCTTTGACATTCTGTAGATACACTATACGCGAATTGCAAAATGCCCGCATTTTTTTTCTTTTTTCTCCCGCCTTGCTTAGCGATAACCACAAGAGTTATCATTGTTCAACTAGCTAATGGTTGACAAAAAGAACTCATTTTTGCGGGAGAAGGTCGCGAGATTCTGTCGGTTTTGTGCGGGTGCAGCTGTACTGGATAGTTTTTATTTCTCAACTTTGAGTATGCTTTCACTATTGCGCACACTGGTTCAATTTTGTAATGGTAATATTGCTATGCGTGCAATTTAAATGGCAATTAGTAATGCGTTTTAATACATCTCGATTATTACATGAACGCCGATATTAATCGCACATTATTACATAGTAATTAAATTAAATTTATATCGCGCATACGTAACGAGATACCAGAGATACATGATTCATATAATACGTTTTGAGTTAATTAATGCCCATGTTAGCGACTTTTCCGCAAGTATGTGCACCTTTATATGTTTAAGTAATGTCAAATGATTTCCTCTTTCTACCACAATTTTTAATTAACTAGCCACAGACATTTTTTATTAGCATTGCATATGAGAAAAAATCCCTTTCTATCATATTTATTTAAAACTTATTTAATTACACAAATTATAATTATTAATATAATTAATTGTTACATGCAAATAAAAACATATTTTTTATTTAATTTTCATCCCTTTTGTTAGTATTTACTGATAACGTAACATTTTATTTAATTCTTTATGCACTTTACAAAAAATGATATATTGTATTCTTAATATATAAATTTATTTAATCTAATTAAATATGGATAATTATGTCAAATGAGACAGAAAGAATATATAAAAAGTATAAAGAAATTTAATTTTGTTTCGTCTTTTCTTTGTTTTTAAGTTTCGCTTGACATGTGTCTTTTACAAAGTATGTATAAATTATTTAATTATTTTATAGCATATTCGTAATATAATGTGTATACTTGACATCAAAGCAATAATAACATAATAAATAAATTCTATTGAATCATAATAAGTATAAAAGAGTAATAAATTTTTTGCAACGTTTCTTAAAAATTTAATAAAGTTATATTATTATTCAAAATTGTAAAAAATTAGAAATGATCGAGAAAAAGTCATATTTCAAGTCAAATAAATCATATAATAATATTTATTAATGAGAATTTAATAAACCCGTCAAAAAATGTTAATTTTATAAATTTTCATTTTTGTTTCGTAGAACACAATTTTTAATTAAAATCGGATTTTCAAGTATAATTTAATGAACTGCATTACACCATAAGTATATGTAATTATTTAATTTAACAATCGTGCGAATGACGATTTTGTTCCTCCATTAATAGCATATTTCATAATTAAATAATAAAAAGTACAGGACACTTAAATTTTTAAAAAACAATACAGAAATGTGAAGGGTATATAAAAGAATGTAATTAAGCATGTATATAAGTTTTATAATATATATATTAAATATTCAATGTATAAAAAAATTCGATAAAATATACGCATTACATTACATGTTTCGGCTTCTTCATTGAGCCTTCTTCAAATACTTGTTACAAATGTGCAGCCAACATATTACTTTAGATTAAGATTGTGAATATGTTGACTGCAAATTTGTAACGAATATCTGAAGATGGCGCATTTTATTGAATTTTTATACATTTAATATACATATTATATTATAGAACTTATATACATGCTTAATTACGTCTCTTATGTGTCCTTAACATACTTCATCGACTTTCTTAAATAAAGCTACTGTATGTGCAATCGGCCGGGTTAATCCCTCCTTACGAATTAACTTAGAGCAATCGTATCGTGAATAAGAGGTATAAAGACTCTCTCATGTGAATTTGGCAAGGTAAGACGATTCGACGATGTTCGCTTGTCCTTAACCCTCAAGAAAGCTGTGAGATTTCGCGTTTGAATATTACGATACGCCGCAAATGTCTCTCATATTCTCCCAATGCACTTACGCGATAGAGAAGGAACGAACAAGAAATTAAATCCATTGCTGGCAGCAAATGGAATCCAACCGTTGAAACGGTGCGTTTTATCGCATTTCCGAAAATTTATCGCTGTAGAATAGCTCCAATGGATATTTCTATCGATTGTATGGCGGGTAGAAAGTCGGCAATTGTTATTAGTTATTACTGGCACGCCACACGTTGTCAGATACGTTTTACGTTCGCAGCAAAACATTTTGGCACAACCTGCGTCTTGCGGTTTTATTACGACATTGTATTGCTTAAAATGTAGCACTGAAGCAGAAATATTTGCACAGATTGCTATATATTAACTAACTGCCTACTTCACCGATTTTGTATGTGATAAGAGAACCAGAATATCAATATTTAAAACGTTACAATAATTTATAGTATCAGAAGGATATTTGGTTGTTAAAAGAATAAAAATTTAATTTTTTATAATAAAAAAATTAAAAATTAGAAATTAAAGTTAAATATTAAAGAATATAATGTATATATGACAACAGCTAAAGATTTAATAGCTGCTTTCAATGATCTTCCATTTTACATTTTAAGTAAATAATTACTGTCTAATGTGATAATAATCTTCTTCATATTTACACTTAATCATTGTGTATAATATATCCCGGTATTATCTGAACAATATTCTTAATTAGCAGAAAATTTCTCTTTCGCAAATATTATTCTTCTCTATGACGGTCATACAAATTTAAGAAAAATTCATTGCAGTGAATGGCGAAAACTTGTTTGCAACGAATCTCCTTATCTCTAACGAAGTACCTCTGGGAAAACTTGCCTGCTAGCAGTGTTTTGAATTTAGTTCCTCTGAGAGATGTGTGAAAATTAAAATTAATAGGGACTGTCCTCATTGGTAACCCAAGAAATAATACAGGTACCTAAAAATACAGAAAAATTTGACATTGTCTCTAGATATTTCACATTATAATTATAATGTAAGAAAACAAACACTATTCTATAGAGAAACAAAAATATTTGCGCTTTCATAAAATAATTTAGATTTTAAAGTTAAGATTAATAATCAAATTAAGAAAATTAAAAAGTATTAAAATTTCCTCATTACAAATTTTAGTTTTATTCATTTTATACATATATTTAAAATTTATATATATATATATATATACATATATGTATATGAATAGTACATAACAGATACTAATAGATTTCTATTTATATTTATTAAGTTGATGAAACTTTAAATAAAAGCTTAAATATAAAATAAAAGACACAAAGAAATTCAAGAACAATCGGCTTTTCTTGGGGAGCATATGTATGACTTAAAGTAGCAACAGTTTTAATCATCTTATAACAAACTAGCCACAACGCGGTTGGCTAGTAACAAATCTCGCCAAGTTCGTATAAGACAGAGGGTGGCCAGTCGAGCAGATAAAAGTATCCCCGTTAATAGCACGAGACAATGTAACGCGGAAGGATAATACCAATTAGGCAGCAGGACTAGCCAGTCGGCAGTGCCCGGCAGGATAAGGTTATTTATTTGACGGGTTAATTTATTCCGGATAAAAAGAGCTCAGCCGGCAAGGTACTTCGCTGGATGTACAGCCTTAAATTAAAACCCCTCCTCCAATACGTTCCTCTGATGCAAGAAACATTGCTCTCGCTATCTTGCGCCCGCTATATGTTTCACGGCTCTAAGCCACGCTCATGACAATGCGCCTTGTTTCAGTTTCTGTCGAAGGATTAATTTGAATATCCGGATTCTTCCGAGCACATTTGCAACTTCTGCAAAGAAAGCGAGTAACGACTGGAGTGGATAATATTATCAATATTCTTGCTATATATGCGCTAGCACACAGAAAATGATTGTGATTAATTTAAATATTGTTATGTAGACTATTAAAGTTCATAAGTTATTTTACATTAAAATTATAATAATATTAAGAAATACGAAGAAAATAAAAATTTGATAATTAATATTTCGTATTGCGTCATTATAAAAATTGCATTAGTAAAGATTTCATAAATTTTTTAATATTTTAATTTACTTTTTATTGACAAGTACAGGATGTAGAAAGAATTACATCTTGTGTTTTTATTTAATAAATATTTTTTATCACAAATCTGCAAAGAAAATGGTATTTACTGTACTATATTATTAATATATATTATTAATATTATAAATATTATTTAGCGCAAATCGTTTCACAATTTAAAACAGTATTGCATTTATCTTTATCTAAGAATGTATAAAATGTTATCAATTTTTATTTAATCATAAATCATCACAGAAAAGAATGAAAAAAGAAAACATTTGAAATAATTAGCGGAGCCAAAATGCCATTCTTAATTATTCTAGTTAAATCAATTGTTATCAGAGCATAGAGAGAGTTCAGTCATTGGCAAAGTCTTATCGTTTAGTATGGCTGTGATAACGCGTTTGCGATTATTGCCTCCCTCTCCTCTCTCTCTCTCTCTCTTTCTCTCTCTCTCTCTGCCCTTGCCATTTTTTTCAGTCATTAATAAAAAACGATAACAAAGTTAAGGCAAAAACGTGGAAGTGTCGCTTTCCTCGTTGGTAGTAAATGCTTCGTGGAGAAATGAAGGAGGGAGATAACAAAACGAACAGAAGAGGAGAAAGACGTATCGGGGACGTATCACACGACTATAGTGGTGGAAGAGAAGCGTAGAAAAGGGGGGATAAACTTGCATCACACGCGTAGAAAACGGAGACACGTACACACGGCCGTGGCGCGATAACGTCGTGAAACTCGCCTTATAATTAGTGCAGCCTTACGCGAACAGTCTACGTCCGTTCATTTCCGGAGTGTTTTCCTTGTTCGTTCGTGTTGACGTTCTGTCATCCGTTGTCTTACTGTTCTTCCCGTTTAGATTTCGTCTAGCCTAACGCCGGTGTCGCGAAACAATCACGACGTGCAGCCGGGAAGATGCAGAAATTTACGCGCGCGAGTGTATATGCGTGTATCATGTGAGTGTGTGAGCAGTGGACGTATATCGTCGACGTGAAAGCTCGTTCTCGTGAAGTTTTCAACAACGATTACGTGTTTGGTAATTTTGTCGCAAACTCGGTGGCTCCATGAATCGTGTCGCCGGCGAAAGCCGTCGATAAGCTCGATGTCGATGTCGGTCGTATCGTGTGTGCTGTTAATGAACCTAAAGGACCGATAGGTATGCGTCCTGATAAATGCACGGCCAATTGATTTTGCAACAACATAATACTGCATTAGTGCCGCGTTGTGCCAGTGACATGCTCCAGAGTTCTTTGCCCAGTTGTGGCTTATCGCGTGTTACGTTGGTGATTTTGAACAACCTAGTTGGCATTAATTGTTTCAGGAGTTCGAGAGACGAAATTCGCGCTGTTTTTAACGAAGTGTTATCTGTATGTGGGTACACGAACACGAACACGCGTGTATCACGATGTTCCGTGTGTGACTTAAATGTCAGTACAGATATGACCGACGTCACCTGTTGCTGGCAATTAACGAATGCGTCCTGCTCTGATGACGGCTTTATGAAAAGCAAACCAGGTCCTTGGACGAGTGATACAACATACAATTGAGCTTATTGTTACTCTGACTTGTCCCATGTTCCTGTTGTCACATTGGTGAGTTGTCATGAACAGTTTGATGGGTAAACTAACCGAGAAACAATTAAAATCTTCCAATAATTGATTATTACTCACTTAATTTCAGATCACTTTCGATTACTTTCCCTAAATAAATTGGCTATAAGATTTTAATCTTTTCTTTTTACTATATCATATATAGTCATATGGTTAAGTATTATGAATCATGAAATACAGACATTGTTGAAGTTTTACATATTTTCACATTTTTATGAATGCATATTAGTTTCCTATAGTCTTGTATAGGTCCAGTTTTTCATTACCTGATTAACTAATTGTAATTAAGCTTAACTTGATGTTTTATCCAATGGATTTCATCTGTGATGGATGGAGTCATCTGTCATGGATGGAGTCCATTTGGTGAAACATTAAGTTAACCAGATAATGAAAAACCGGGCCATAGATAGGTAAAAAAAAATCTTATATATAATTTGTATGTATAAACTGCGTATTTTGATATGTATTTAAAGACTTGGTAACACAGATGTATTACCGTCTCTCATTTATTGTCGGTCTAAAACCTTGCAGAATTATAATTTTCTTGTAATATTTTAGATAGATTTATAACTTAAGTGTATAGTATTAGAGCAATATATTAAATATGCAATATATATAATATGTACATAAATGACGAAAAGAAGTACTTAAAATATTCGTACAACTCTCTATTGATATTTTACATTTCAAAGTGCAGTTATGATAATAACAAATGAGTAAATGGGGATTTTACCCATAAATAGTCTGAATGCAAGCTGTTATCTAATCTTTACTTCACGCAAGTCTTCACTCATATAACTCATGCCGTAGCTTTCATCATGAAGATTCATTTTTCTTCATATTTGTATAAACATTTTATAATATATCATTTTTTGTTTATATATATATATGTATATATATATATATATTACTGCAATAACACTTTTTTACTGTAATATTTAATACCCAAGAAACACACAAAAATCAATAAAAAAATGAAAATGACTTTATTTTGATTTATAACGTTAAGAAATAAATTTTGTAATAAAATATTATTTCGACTTTCATGACGTCAAAATAAAGTCATTTTTTCTTGAATTGATGTACTTCTTGAGTAGATGTTTTTAGTGAAAACAGTCATTAAATCATCTAATGTTTAATTATAAAAAATTGATTTATTAAATGTAGTTTCCATATATATGAGAACGTTACTGATGTCGATTAATTCTTTCAATTTTTTACATGTGCAATTTTTTTCACTGTAATGTGAAATTATCTCTTAGTATAATCTTGTTAAATTATTATTTTGTTCCTACAATATTATCATAAAACTGTCAATATTAAATCAACCGTAATGTTTTGTACAGATTAATAAATTTTTGTCTCATTTATATTGCATGTTAGGTATGTTTGTTGGGTTTCTCTTTTGCAACAATTGCCTTTGCTACAAATCCTCTGATGGATACTATTGCTTCTCTAGAAGCATAGCAGTTATATGAGCAATCCAAATTGTTTTTCTTTTTTTCTCCTTCCTCTTTTCCTTCGTTTTTTCTCTCTCTCTCTCTCTCTCTCTCTCTCTCTCTTTATATATTTTCCTTTATCGAATGTTTGTTTTTCTTTCTATCGAAGCTGTCCGATCGATAACTTTGACTAGCGTCTCGAAGTGACGGGTTTGAAATTGATTCACGTTGGCAACCAAGCCAGGCTATGGTAGTTCCAAGGAAATGCAAATACGCCCTTGAACTCCGCATCAATAGAACTGGGCTTAGGCCACGTAAGCCTCGTTAGAATGGATGCCAGACGAACTTATAGTCCGGCTTACCATTACCCGACATTTATGGATCGAATACATACCGTTTTACGTTATTACCTCTTGCCTACTGATCTCGATGTTGACGTTAAGTCGGTTAAAACTTCCTCTGAGGTTGGGAGCAATTCCATGATCGACGATGAAAAGGTTACGCTATGAAAGTTTGAAGGAAAAGAAGACCGTCTCTGAACTCGGTCGGAAGTATAAATATATATCGACATCAATACAGCTTCAGAATTTATTTGCACGTTAGAGACTTGCGTTGGATTACAATCCTGCTGACATGATCGATGCATCTCTGCACATAGCTATAAAGCACTTGGCATTATTATCTTGCGTGCGCCAGATTTCATTGTAATGACACACGAACCTTATCTTTTTCAATGGAGGCAATGGAAATTGGTTGACGATGACGCCGGGGGAACATCGCTACTGTCAGATAGATACTAGATACGGCAGAACACGTCAATAAAACGATCGATCGACGTTTATAGCCCGAATACACGTCGTTTCTCGTTATTAGTTATGACAAGCGATCTCGATGCTGAGCGAGTTTACACATAATTTTGCATTACATGTTACACAGTTCGAATTTATCGGACCTTTTGTCAGCGATACCGAACACTATGAAAAAGTGGTGCTCTCAAATCCCACGGAAAAAAGCTTTTCGCGTTTACGGCCCACCTAAAACCGGAGTAGTAAACTGGACGATAGCCAGGTACGACGCGTTTTATTCGCCCCAGAGTAGTTTCCTTTGTAGCTGCAAATGTAAATGGAAGCAGATGGTAAGAGTGCCTCTTGAGCCTTAATAAGAAACGACCGCAGTGGCCTTAAGTCTCTTCTACGTAACATGGCAAAAATGATAGCATATGTGTGCGTAAATTATAAAGTTAAACTGGTGACAAGTTCAAGAGTTAGCTTTATAAGTCTACATTAATTGTACCTTAATTTGACTGACATTTTTGATTCTTCCTAGAACTGGCAAAAAAATAAAAGAATTATTACAGTAAAAGTATAATAATATTGATTAAAAATCGATTCAAGTACTATAAATATACACGTTTAGATAGAAAACCAAGTTTAATTTAAAGTTTCTTAATTATAGATTTACTTATTAAATAGATAATTTGAGCTAAATAATTTGATTATTTATTCTACCTTTTATTTGTGAAAAAGAAATAAAAAAGAAAGTAAATTAATCAACTTAATCGTTTACATATTACAATAAAAGTCACAAAAAATTTTAAAAAATTTACTATAAATTTAATTAAAAAATTACAGATCAGTCATTTTGATTATTTTAGTAGTTCTAGCGTTTTAATTCCAACATTTATATTTGCGCTTATTCTTCTAAAAGTCGCACATTAACATTTGGTGTGTTTCATATCACCGGAAGGACACGTTGGAACATCTCGTTTCTACTAACTAGTGAGACTTAGGACGAATACACACTATAAATCTACAGTAACTATAAAGCCTCACGCTCTACCACTGAGGGAGAGTTAAGTGAAGCTGTAAACCCATGAGCCCATGAATCCGTAATTCCATGGTCAGAGTTTATGGTTAGCTCCCACCATATTTACGGCTATCTCTTAAGTGTATTTGTGCAGATTAGAGGTACATAGTTGCCTTCATAAAGTACGTACGATTAACTATGTTTGGGAACTGATACGTCCTAAAACTGACATCAGCTGACATTTGAAAATATCGAAAATCTATACTACTCGAAAATTTACACTAAATAATTAAATAAATATATAAATCTTGTATAGAAATTTCTTTAGAAGTTTACGAGTTCCAACTTTTACTTTAATTATATTTAACTTATTATATAGCAATTAATAATAATTACTTTAATTAGAGCTAATGAGAAGCTGTCTAATGTAATAAATTTAAGATGTATAATTTTATTTCTACCATGCAATGAATTCTTTTCTAAAGCTGGAAATATATATGTTTTGTTAATCAAGCATTGGAAGTTAATTTTTATTTTCTATAAATCTATTTTATTGTCTCATTTTAATTTGTAAACAAATACAGTAGCAAATACTGTATACATCTCTGATCCTGATTTCGCAAATATCATTGTTCTGGAGATCAGTTGCATATGCGTTTAATAATTATGACGCTTGGCGCTGGGCACTGGTATCCACCGTGCTGGAAGTTTAAAGCAACGACCGACCGATAACGTTCTGTCGGAACTATGTAATCTTATTTGAAGCCCGGCTCTAATTACCGCGGTTGCTACCTATGCCACGAAAATATGATTCCCCTACCATTTCGTGTTTCCATCTCTACGCCCGCACCGCTTATATGCACTCTAACTATTACTCTAATTATTTTTATCTACGTATTTCAAAGATCTCTTTGCTAAAATTTCTCTACTAATCTTTAATTAAAAATTTTCTTTAGTACACATTTGTTTTTAATGCTGTACTGATGTTTGATACACGTCAGATCAGTGATTATATTTCAATAGTAATTACTGTTAACAATAAATAATTAATATTATCAACTTTAGTAATTTTACATCATTAAATTAATAGATTTTTATTTTTCTAAAATAAATAGATAAATAACTTAAAATTATTTATTAAAATGATTAAATTACTGATATTGCAGTTTTAAAATGTTGCAATAATTTATTGGAGAAGGTACAATAATTGCTGCTGCAAATATTTTACATATGTCATTGATCTACATTTTATATTATAAATGTAGCATCTACATAAAGTGACTGTTATTATTTATTTTACATATTTGATTGCTTTGATTCTTACTGTATTGTAATTTTTATAAGACAAGCTTTCATACGATATTGAAAGATGTTTGCGTGTCTATATTCATACTCATAAAATAAATGCGGCAAGTAAGTTTGACCTAGAATAAAGTTTCGAAACTTTTAATCTTTCGAAAGAACAATATATACGTATGTATATATTGAGAGAAATGCAGACAATACAGAAATTCAAACATTGCTTTGTCAACAGTTATTTTCACATTATGTTGCTCCGTTGCTACGTTTATTTACGGCACCCTGCTAATTCCTATAAAATAATACATTCAATGAAGGAGTAGCTGTACGTAACTGTAGCGTAAATACAGGCATTCATTGTATTGTTTAATTGTGTATAATGTGGGTATGGGAATTATTCATATGCCGAATTTATACTTACAGGTTCAGCGAAAAATTTACCGATGTTTATGTTGAACTGTTAAATTCGATGAAACTGAGAAATAATTATAAATGAAGAGAAAGCGTCTTATTTTCATTGTTTTAATGTACATTTCATATTAATATTTTCTATAAACAAGGTCGGTATAATGTAAAGCTTGTTTGGTCATACGAATGGTACACGTCACGTTATTTACTTGAAAGCAAGCGTAGTATAATTATCGCAGTAATGTAATGCGTTCGGGTAATGGCTCGCGCGATTTAATGGAATTACTATTATAACTTGGCGAGCTAGGTCCGTTACCCCTTCTATCAAGGAACGGGGGCGAAATAGCAACCTCGAATAATTCGCGGGTACGCGCTCAGCCGTGCGATATTGTTGCATTTCGACGAGATGTGATGTTCGCCGTATGCAGATCCATAAATAACTTTCAGTTCGAGTGATGCGGGGGATCGTGTTGCTTCGATGGCTGTCTTCCGAAAAGCGGCAAGTCAAAGCGCGATGAGCGTTATGAGAGCCATTGCAAAGACAAACGAGACGCTTGCTTCTCTTGGACGCGCTCCAAGGCGCGTTCCAAATCTTTGTTCGCGCCAGTGTCTCAATTATTTTCAACTACTCTCGCTATAATATATCCATTTTGACACGGTGCAAGTATAATGTGATTCTATATTAAGTAATTATTTTCTCTTTCCATGGATAATAATACATGTACATTAATAATAATAATGTTATTACGTCGACCATCAAATATTATACTTGGAAATACGTTAGCTAGTAACCTATTATGTATATACTATATAATATTATGTATAACAGTTAACATAAATATATTTGTCGAAGTACTTGAATGTGTCTGTATCATAATAACATTATTATTATTAATTTACATATTATGATATATATATATATATATAACGAGAGGTTAATTAAAAAAAAATTAGTAAGAAAAATGATGCATGATGTTTTTGAAATGTCTGACTCTGTACACTTTTTTTTATTATTATATACAGTATTATACACAGATTATCTTTACTCAATTGTATATCGTGGTAAGTTTTCAAAAATTTCCGCATAAACAGTAAAAATGGTTGTTTTATTTTATTATCTTTTTTTATATTTTTTGATTGACAATTTTTAGATTTTCTAATCTTTCTATGTACTTTAAATGTTTTTTAATTAATTTGTAATTACACTTCTTTCATGATAACGAAAATTTAGAGAATATTTTAGGATCATGTCGAGACGATGTCTTTTAGGAACTGTTCCTAATTATTTGAAGATAATTGAATACGTATTTTAATAGTCTATGAAAATCTGTCAAATTTGTTATTGATCGCTTATCTAACGTGCGACATGTGCCATCCATTCGGTTTCTACGTAATCTTTCAGACCAAGAAGGATGTCAGTTCTCCTTATTTCCGCGCACTCGATTTGTGGATCGATGAACGTGGAAATGGTATAGTAGGGAGGTATGGAGGAGGGGGTTTCAATACGAGGATAGAAAATGGACGCGTAATTAATTCAGTGGATACGAATCGATTTTGGTCGGTTCACTATACTCGGTGAACCGTCAAGACATGTAGGGGCTTCCGTGCCGCAGCGTTACATCGTGGAATTTCGTATCGTACCGGAAACTCCTTTTTCTAATTGCGGGAGACAATTTAATCGACCGAATCTCGTAACTTATGAATGATGTTCGTGCCGTCTGCTCCGTCTTACGGATGAAAGCCTACGGAGAATAAGAGTCAATATATATAATATAATCACATTGTATCCTTGGCAGCCAGTGATCGCTTTTTGCAGTCTTAAACACATAATTGGATTTAACTTAAATATCATTCCACCTGCCATACATACAGAATCAATAGGATACATTTTACGAAAGGTTAGTTTGTTTTCTGATCCGCGATCAAGCTATTCTTGATATCTTTTTTTTATATAACGTGATGATAGCATAGAAAAAAATGCACTAGTCTTGTGAGAAACTCTAATTATTCTTTTGGTGAATTTGTTACACAGTTAATTTTTCGGATGATTAATTTGATCATACATAAATATCAAAATTACATATTTGTATTTATAATAACATTATTTAATTAATTTAGCATCTACATTATTTAAAATTACATTAAACATCTTGTATTAATATCTAATATATAAAAAATGTTACAATTAAATAATTAATAAAATAAATACGAATTATATAATATTTATTTAATATTTATCTAAAGTGAAAATATTATTATATTTGGATATTTATTGGTTATATAATTTGAAAATTTTATTAATTTTATGGAAAACTATTTTTTTTAGCTTAGATGATAAATAAATGCAGCTCGATCAGTTGTGTAAAATACAGTAATGTATGCCTAATCCGGATATAAATACGAGATTATTCCGGTGATTAGCGCTTGAGGGTATCGGTAACGCCAGGTGATTCGCTATGTAGCTACGCGCTCAACTTGCGTGCATGCGTAATTAATGCCGCTTGAGCGCGAATACGTTCTCGTTTGCACAGCGTGATCAATTTGTCCATATCTAAGGGTAATCTTGGAGTAGTAGTCTAAGGACAAGGTAATGCTTGTATGGAGTCAAATTGTAATCAGTTAAATTTATCTGTCTATAATATTTCCAAATTTCTTTAACTAAAGCTAATCCTATATAGAATTTTTTGTGTCGCATATTATAAAAAATTGTTAGAAAACATTAAAAAAATTATTATGATATTATCTCTAATTTTAATAAAATTATATTACTTGTACGAAGTAATCTATTGAAATGGTAAAAACGCGAATTATATACACGATTATGTAGGGAAGAATTACTAAATGCCGGTTGCCTAAATTAGACCTCATATTTTATATTATTAATATATTAAACAACGTTAGTATTAATTACAAAAATAAATTTAGACCAGTTTAATATTTTACCTTTCCATTACTGAAACTTATTTATTACTGGTTCTTACTAATTAAATAATTATTCCTTTCTTTCATAAATTATTAAAATTAGATAATTGCAGTCAGTTATTATATATATGTATTAGTTTATACTTTTTTTTATTACTTAATCGATATATTAATAAATTTATTCAATAACTATAACAACAAATATGACTTGATGATATTGAACTACATATCATGGCGGCCCTGAACGCTTTAATTCACATGGCCAGCCTATTTACGGAGTATACGATAAAGAAGTAGATTAACGATCCCGTTTCTTTATACGATGCTGGAGTTTTAGATGATTACGGGAAGTTCAGAACGCGCGCGCGCCTTGGGTAACGCCAAGGTTCAGCGATATCGTGAGTCACAATAACGATAACTGCACGGATACCGGTACGACGAGAATGTAGTATTGAATTGCAATCTTCAGAAATGGCATCTCGATGCATCGGTGCGCGTCGCTGTAACAAGATTAGCGAGTTTCAAGCAGCCAAGCGCTACCATATTCTCTTTTCGGCGCGATCCTTTCGTGTAAATCCCTGGTAAAATCAAATCGAACGTTTTGTATTGTTTGCCATTCTAGAAAAGCACTTGCTGTATGTCGCTCTGCGATTGCTTTACTACCCAAGATTTGAAAGTCGAAAATGGATCAAATGTAAACATTTTGTTTTTCAATTGGTCGAAGTGCCACATGACATCTTGCACTTTTCTACCGCAAAAACTAGATTGATAATAAAACGCAGAATTTTTGTATAATATACATGTTAAATTTCTTTGAAATTTTTTTATTTAATATCTAAAGACACATGCAATGAATTATATATTTTTTATATATATCATCTTTTATTTTAGTAGTAGGAATATAAATATGTTACATGATAAAACACAGTTCTATTTGCAGATCGAAAAATTGCGATTTTTATTTTTATTAGATCCAATTTCTAATCATTTTTTTATCAGGTCAGACTCTCTATATTTCATCAATATCTGTAAGAAATTGGATTGAAATTGTACAATTCCTCAATTTATGGTAAAGTAATTCCTGAGCTGACAAAAAACTGGCGGAAAGAGGTCACAGTATTAATATTCCTGGAAAAACGCGATTGGTACGATTTAATCTCGAATGAAACTAGAACGGAGACCATATTGATCTTATGCGATCGATGCGCATACGTTATGCATTGACGTTGACACGCCGTGTCAATTCATTTGGTAAGCACTTTGATATGTCACAATGAGTTGTTATTGATTATTAAACTCTCTGACTCCCCATGCTCTCTGTTTTTTATATACGTTTTTTATATTTTTATGTGACTAACATTCGAATGTGATATGTGGAATCCATTGAAACATGATAATAATGTAATAATAATAATATTCTTAATGTAGTTGTATTATTAAATAATTAATATCACAATAATTACAGTTAATAGTAAAAGCAATAAAACGATAATTCCTTGTTTGTTAATAGAAAACATACGTAACGAATGCTAATCCGCACAGGAATAATGAGAAATCGTTTTTAATGATTTGTTACCCATGTAAATCATGTCTTGCATAGCAATTCAGAATGCGATCGCGAATGCAACACGATGTCCACGAATGCGCACAACACATAGAACTCTGTAGGCTTGTTTTGTAATTAATTTAGACAGAGGTGTTGCAATTGCGGAGATCGCGTGACGTGTTGCTTGCACGTTTTAATTGTTAGGGTGGTTCCTGCATTTAGGCAAGTCTTGATAAGTAGGCGGGTCGGAAGGGCGGACGCGATAACGAACAGCAGGGATCCGTTTGGGGTGATACACTCGCTTCAGATATTCCAGCAAGTTTTGCATCACATTGGTTGAAGATGTTCATTATCAATGCATGAAATTTACGCGATAGACTTATTGATCGATGTTTGCATAAGTGAATTGATTTAGGTTGCCATAATAAAGGTGTTGATAATGTTGTTACTGTCATCTTTTATCTAGTATCAGTTGTACAATTTAATATTTTTTTTATCATAAGATCGAATGATTATCTTTCTAATGTCATTAAAGTATGGTACAAATTATATTAAATTGAATAATATCATGGATTTCTATTGAATTTTGATCGAGTACTGCAATATTAATAATTATTAATTATTAATTTCACTCAAAAGGATAATAATTTTTTATATTTGCTTTTATAATATTACAATTTAAATCATTTCTGTTTTCCAATTTAACTCTGTTTTTTTTTTAATAATTATGAACTCTTACCATATACTCCATATACTTATTTTATTTGCAACATATTAATATAAGTTACTTAATACAAATTTATATAAGTTTTATTATTTGTGCATCGCGCGAGTATAGGCAACGAGGAAAAATTTATTTTCGTGCCTTCCGAGTGACACTACTGACGGCATTGCTCCAGGCTGGATTCCGCCACCTGATTGGCGTTTTTAATTTTCCATTCATCCGGGCGTAGTAGAGCCCGCGGGGCACCCGACGTTTTACGTGCAAATCCCACAGTGCACCCGCACGAGTTGCTCCGATTGCGTAGGTACGCGCTTAATAAAATCGGAGGAAAAATCGTCCACGTTGCAAGTACGTCCTGTCTCATTCGGATGGACGTCACCGGAAGGCATGTAATTTATTCGACGTTCATATACGAGAAAGTACGTATCAAAATGTAATTCTTGTACGCAGCGTACACGAACAAGACACTATTTTTTTATTGCTTCCATTAGAAATTTAATATAAAATTATTGATGGTCAATAATGTATATATGATGAAACGTATACATATATGCTAATGAAAAATTGAAAGATGACAGATATTTACATGTTAGGTAAACATTCCTGAAAAGGATTTCAAAATGATAAGTAAATAAAATATTGAATACATTTATTTGGATGAAAATCTTAGAATGTTTTCTGTTTTTTTTTTCAATTACTTTAACTCAGCTTAATTAGTTACGTCAATAATGAATATTTATGTCAAACGATAATAAACTTTACTCAATTAATTTTATATGAATATTTCATATTATAAAGCTACTAAACATTTTTTTATATAACTTGTTTCAAGCAATCTAAATAATTGTTTAATTTTCTTGAAGTTCTTATAATATATAGGGAATAAATGGAAAACACACTAATTATTTTATTAATAAAATATTGGCTTATTTGTCTTTAATGCAGACTTTCTATCACTAAAAAAAAGTTTGGTAATAATTACAAAGTGTTGAGTGAAATAGTAATTAAGTATTGTATAATGCTATTCTAATAAGAATATACAGAAGAAAGAATTTGATAATAGTTAACACATGTTAAGTGAAATAATTTTAATTAAATATTTCATTAATAAAATTAAAAATAATTTTGATTTTCTAAATATTCAGTAATTATTATTATTAGCCAGATGGTTATATTAGTATATTTGGTAATACTTAATCATCACAATGTGATCAAATAGATCAAGTCATCAATGCAATATATTTTATCATTTTTCTAGCAGAATATTTTCTAAGAGAAAGAAATTTGGAGAAGAAAATTTGCTCTCTTCTCATTCTGTCTTTCAAAGCTGCTACTACGATTTGATAATATTTAATTCAGGTAATTGTGCTAGGAAAAAAATAAAATTTTGAAGAATAAGTGAGTAATTTTGGAAAATAGAATGAGAACAAATTTCCTTCTTCAGCACTTATATAACATCACTTATATAAGAAATGGAAAAATGTTCTATTAAAAGAATAGTACGACATTATTATTGGTAACTATTCGAGCATTATATGATTCCAAGAAGAATAAAATCTGTATTAAAAGAAAATAGATCAATCTTTTATTCATATTATAAGAGAAATAATATATTGCTTAAATGTTTCTATTATTTTATCCGTCTCCTGTATGATGGCAAAATTAAAACGAAATTTAGTTTTGATTAAGTTGAATTATGATACAATAGTTATTGCATTATTATATTGTAATCTTAATTTGTAAAGATTAAAGATTACTTATATAGATTTTATTAAATGTAACAAAACATCTAATATTTCATTAAATAGGTGATTTATAAAAAATAAAATATTTTATTAAATCGAATTTATGAGATATAAACATAAATTTTATTAACTGCATATATTTCTATTTGAAATGGATTTTAATAAAAAATTATTATCGTAAAATGTGGTTACTTATAGTTCTGCATTATTTTTTTATAATTATAGTTTATAAAGAAAATAATATAGATTTTACTAAATATAACAGAACATATTTTATTAAATTGATAATTCATAAGGAATACTCGAAAATTTTGTTAACTGATTATACAATATTTCTGTTCGAAACGGATATTTGGTATTCGTGTCAGAAATTGGTATCAATTATTGAAAATTTAATATATTAATAATACATATATATATTTTTAAACGTGAATATTATAATATATTTATAATATAATTCGTATATCTGAAATTATTTTTAGTTATTATTTTTACTAACTACTGTATGTTGTTTTAATGTTATTAATATTAAAACTTTAAAAATATTCTATTATTGTTATATTGTAAAGATGCATGTTTTTACTATATCGAAATTATCAATTTAAAACAAAATAATTATTTATATGATTCAGAATTTCTTGCAATTTTCTTATCGCTTTATTTGATATCTTTTATTAATCCTAAAGCCTTGATGCTTCACAAGGATGAAAATTTGAGTACTTGGCGACACGTCTTGCTAATCTCGTTCACGTCACGCAACGTTGCAGACGTCGTAGTGGATATGACGACGGTGACGTCGTTGACATCTATAACACGTCGAGATGTATACGTCATTGTTCTCACGCCACTTTCTTCATCTAGCATATATAACTCACACGTGGTAGTAACGATTTTACATATTATATATAAAATCATTTCATTACTCTTTTATCATAAACATCAAAGGCTTCAATTTTCAAAGCAAATGCTACATGATTTTCTCAGAGAAAACAAAAGTATGCTAGCTTTTCATAGATAGCTCGTGAAATTAAGCTTTATTTAATGAGTAATTATATAAAACCAAAATTAAAAATGTTTTTACAAGAAAATTCATTGAAAAATATTTTAATTTCTTTTAAAGAACTTATATCACTATACTAAAATCATCTGTAGCTTGCATAATCAAAGACTAAAATATGTAACAGTTCTTTTAACAAATTCTGTAATTCAATAGTATTTATTTAAAATGAGTGCTTGCAGAAAATAAGTAACGCGATTAATTGACAGTCGCTTTAAGGCAGTTGCAGTCCCTTTAATGTTCTTGCGAACAAGGATTGTTTCCATCGAGCATCGTGAAATCAGCCTTGTCTTTGGTGTGCGAGCATCCGCGACCGTCGCATCGTACGAGAAGATGAAAACCCGAAGTAGTCGGAGCCCTCGACGTCGGAAATCTTGTCGTCTGCGCGGCGACGATGGCGGCACTCGAGAAATACGTCGTTGCCTAATGCCACGACTTTCACGAAGCGTGAGTAATACGTATTGTGGCCCGCAGTCGTGTCGTGATTTTCACCGTACAGACACGCCGGTGTTCCCGGGGGCGGTCACGTCTTGCGCGAGATTCAATTTGCCGCTAACCTCCGCTCCCCCGTGCTCTCCCCATGCCGTTCCCCCGTTCTCGTTGCCGGCAACCACTACCACCACCCTCCCGGGATCTCCCGCTCTAACGCGCGTCTCTTTTGCCGCTCGTTTCATCTCTCTCCCTTCCGCCCCCGACAACCTCCGTTCACCGCCTAAAATCGGTGAGGTAGTATAAACGATCGTTCGAGAGGGCGGGCAAAAGGATTTCTGTTGACCTGGCGTGACGCGGATCCAAGATTTCTATGGGGAAGTCAAAAATTCATCGTTGTACTCCCACCTTCGGCGACACGTGGCATTGCATTGGGATTTCGGAGAGCTAGGTCGAGCCTCCTGAGGATCCTCTCCCTCACGTGACTGGCCCTGTTGCCCTTTCATGCGCACGAGAGAGATTTCCTCGATCGCGGAAAATGAGTTTACGTGCAGTGATAATGTTCAACGTTTCAAGACGTACATACATGACAAAACTGATAATCACATTTGGAAGAAAAGGAAAAAAAAATAATAAAAGACAAGGAAAGTAAAAAATGAATCTTACAATGTAAAACTTATAACAGAATTCTGTATATATATAAATTGAACTTTTTATTGTTAATAAAAATAAGTATATATTGCAATTTTTTTTTCTTCATTTCACAAATTATTATTTATGTTTTTTTTACAGTGCTTTGTTCACGATTCTTAACATATTTGTATTAAAGTATTTAGTTTATTTTGTTTGTTGCGCTCATTAATTGTTTGTTTTATGTGGTAAATTGGTTTCTTCAAGTTCCAAAAATTATAGATTTATTTTCTTTTTCTTCGCAAACAGTGTAAATTTCATATCGTATGAGTAAATTGGATTGCAGTGGCCAACATGTTATGATCTTCTATGTTCTAAATGGGCAAATACTCTCATATTTGTTCGGTGTGTGAGATATCTCTTCCATAGTTTACTTGCGCAATATCGTAAGCGTGATTACTTACGAAAGTATTAAAAAAATATTTACGGACAAATAGAGAATATTAATAAAAGTAAATACTATCAATTAAATCCGTTACTGAAACGAATGTATTATAACAACAAATCGAATGTATACAGACTACTATATTGATTACTCGATCTATAAGAGGGTAGCATATGCGCACGGTAGTAATAGATTCTCTATATAATAGGGTAATATACCAGTATAGTAAACATAGTAAACAATACTTGATAAATTAAGTTTTCGATAGGAGCGGCATACATATATGCCGCTCCTATCGAAAATTTAATTTATCAAGTATTGTTTATTATATTGAAGGTAAATATACTGTATTATTAAAAACTTTTTACAGTCTACTACTATAAAAGGAATTAAAAATACGGAATATTTATTTTTTATATATATATAAAAAAAAGAAAAAAACATTTAGAGTTTTGTCGTACGTTTCATAGGGGTAGAATATATTGCTATTCATAGGTGGGATGTACAGCTCACAAAAAATTTACAAATAGTGCTTACAAATAAAACATAAAGTGACAGAGTAACTTATAGAATTTGTTTGCAAAGTTTTATTAAGGAATAAAAATAATAAATGTATACGAAGTGTAATAGATAATAATTTGAATATTTTAAATATATTGCAATATTGTAACATGAGATAGGTACATATTGCATGTAATACAATGTAATGTTTTTTTAAATATTATTGATATACAATAGATATAAATAGAAGTAATTTTATTATAAAACTTTTGTATTAGATATTTTTTTTATTTTTTATTTTTAATAATACAATTACACGCAAAAAGATAATATTTTTTAATTTATTATCTTGACGTTTTTCCCTTAAATTGAAGACTGTAGTAATATCACATATTAAATTAATAATCAATTTAATAATAATGATGCTAATAAGCATCTTAAATACTGTAAAGAATTTTAACAATACTTATTAACATTATTATTATCAAACTGATTATCAATTTAATTTGTGATGCTCTCGTTTTAGTGTAAGATTACATTTCAAATCTAACAGTAATCAGCGCGCAGTTTGTACCATATATATTATAAATATTATATATATATATATATATATATATATATATGTGTGTACCATATATATTATATATATAATATATTAAATATAAAACATTGATTATGTTTCTAAACAAAATTTGAACAGAATTAATATGAAGAATTACAAATTTGGCTTTGATCTTCAACAATATTCTTATTATTAACAAATTGACTTTCTTTTTATAAAACAAATATCATTCTATTATAAATGAAATATCATCCCACTATAAACAAAAAGTTATATGTATGCTGTTTTTATGATATATACAATATCTCTAAACTATTGTAAAATAATAATTAAAATTTTATTTTACACAAAAATAACGTCAAATAAAATTGAACAGAAACAGCAGAGAATTATACACGATACAGATGAAAATAGTTAGCAGTATGAGATTCGGTTAACATTTTTAATCATATTTATTTAATCAGTGGTTCAGCCATTCTAATGCAACAATGTAAGTCGAGTCTTCTTGTATGCGGCTTTAAAACGAGGCAATACCACTAATGGGTTTAAGCATGGTTTCCTGTAAGCTGGTCGCTGCTCCAGCGAACGTGCTCGATACTTAGTAGAAAGGGCAAAAAAAAGAGCGAGATAAAGAGAAAGAGAGTGAGGGGAGAGGGAGAGAGAGAGAGGGAGGGAGGGAGGGAGGGGGAGAGAAAGAGAGAGAGATGCGCGGTCATGCGCGTGCGAAGTAACGAAAGGAGAAAGTGGAAACCACCAAAACGGTCAGGCATGGCGTAAGTAGTAAGGGTCCAGGTACGCATCAGACACGCGCTATAGCTTCTCACTTTCGAAAGTTGCCGGCTAGGAGCTTCGGTCGACGAGCAAGTGATTACGTTAAAAGCACTTTACACCTATTTCCCCCACCGACACTATATACTTACAGTGTAGTTGTAGACGATAGAATACAAAGTAATGCGTTATAAGTCGAATGTTACTGTGCGTTTGTCAATCTTTTTGCTGCAATCTTTATTTCTCATTCTTCGTTTTCGTTTCATTTCATCAAGCATATTTACTGTAAGAATGAATTTACAACAATTAACAATGTATCTTATCATATTGCTTTTATATTGCGGAATATAATAATAATTTCTTTCTTGAAATCGAAATTGAAATTATTGAAAAATTGCTCTTGTTTATCAAATCAGAAATAAAAGCTCATACATATATTTTTTCCTTTTGTTATAAACATTTTTTAAATAATTTCAAATAAAGGATAAAGCATTATTGACACGAAAGGCATTACCATCATGAAAAAAATTTTTAAATAGGTAACTGGTTTTAGTAGCGCATATAAATTTAATTAATTGTTTCGATTAGTTATATTCTTGTATTACATTTTTTTTATTATAATAAAACATATTTATTGTTGACATTATTAATATTATTAATGTACAAAATAGTACTTTAAAAAAAATAGTACTTTAAAAGATAAGTTTTATGAAATATGTATAATTGTTTTGTATCTCTTACAAGCTATGCTTTATCTATCACTGAGTCTTTTTATCTCTACTTCTCATTTATTTTTACCTACTTTTTTACTTTCCAGTGAGATATTAATCCAATCTCATTTTGGATGGTCAACGTTGTGGTCAAATCTCCTTATGGTAATCAACGAGCTCTTCCGTTGATTTTCTCATTTCTACCGTTTATTTTTCCCTTCACGTCTTACTTCCTGTTACAGCAGTGTTCGATTTTTCCTTTTGCACGCGTTGATCTCAAAGCAGCCTTTTCGTACTTCTATGCCGCCGCTTCACTTCTCTACCGTCGATCGCTTCCGCCTCCTGTAATTTCCTCTCTTCCTCCTTTTCCGTTCTTCCGACTCTCAAGTTTTTATCGGCGGATACGAGCCGGAATGGCCTCTCTTCAGTGCTCCACCTTCTCGTTTCACCTCCACAACGTTTCATGGCGTGTCTTAACAAGAGAATCAATGTCTCTGACTAAGTTTCCTTGTACGCGGCCGCATTTAATTTGCACGCGGATATATCCGATGTGTCAATTACAGTATAATCGGCGTGTCCCTTATTATGGAGTTGGCATTCGTGTCCTGTTTGTAAATTTATAAGGAGATACCGCGTAGAAGGAGAAAGTTTGTGTCATACTGGTAACAGCTGAACTAAACGAAGACAGCCGAAAGAAAACTCAAGATGGTGACCTGTAGATGCAGCTGGAAAACTTCGAGGGCGTTGCATTTCTGGCGCATTCATACTAGGTAATTCTCGTGTAACACAGCTTGAGATTATGTACAGCGTGAGAAACAAAAGTCTGATAGAGCAAAAGCCTTGATAGAATATCGAAGGCGAAGTTAGAAGATGCGCAATGTACAGGAAAACAGTTAATGAGCTTCAAATATCGATTTTAAGACAATATTTGATAAATATTTTTCTTTAAAATTTCTTACTTTTTATTTCAATACTTATCCTATTTATAATTTTTTAAGGAAATGTTTAAAAATTTTATAACCGCTTTTTTTTATTGGACGTCAGAGTTAAAAGTTAATTATCTACATGAAAACACGCATGCGCTAATATCGCGGATAGAGGCGTTCTAAAATTATAAATAGACAACAATTTTGTCTTAATTACATGCTTTATGAGTGGATAATCCATTAATTGTTTTTTTCAGTCGATTGTATCTGAGCAATGTAATCAAATTAGAAGTTTTTTCATCGTTGGCAATCCTTTTCGTCTTCTTATTTTCTTCGCACCTTTCACTTTACCCTCGCCTTACCGACTCATCGTTTACTCGCCCTTAGCCCTGTCTGGAATTACGGCACGCCACATCGCCGTCGCGTTTCTTCCTTAATAAACGTCGACAGCGATAATGCGCCTCATAGTGCGAGGGATATTTAGCGCACTTCGCGTTGTAAGCTCGTTGAACGTGAATACTTGCGACGTCCGACGTTCCGTCTTAGTTCGTTGCATGTAATGTTAAGCTCGTAATTGCCATAAAGTAGACTGTAAAACTTGGTTCTCCCATGGAGCCTTGTCTATTATACGCCCTTCAAATTTTCAAGTCTGTGGCGGATAATTTTCCACTTCTATCCTACTTTTATACGGCTCGAAAGTAATCCCCTTGTTGCTCACATCTTATAGTTTCTTAAATATAGAATATCGACTAAATGCACTAAAGCGCGTTAGTTGCCAGACGACCGTGCAAAACAAGTTGACAGAGAGGAAGATTTATGTTTGTTTATGCAAGATAGACAGCCTAAGAAATATCAATTTCAAATTCAAATTAATGTTTTGATTTATTATATAATTATTTTATTATCAATTCAAATGTATCACCGTGACATTCTAAATATTTTCTAATACACTCTTTTATGTTTGTCATAATATTGTTAAGTTTATCGTTAGATTAGAATAAGTCATTCAGTTCTTTAATGTTATTTTTTGAAATAAATTTAAATATACATATTACTTGATAAAAAAATTTTTATATATTATACAAAAAAATTGTTTGTACCTTAACACAATACGCAAAATAACTACGATTGGTTTATGCTAAAAAGAATATGATTCTATTCGAAAAAATTATAATTGCATTTATCAATGATTTGTTTAAAAAAATATGATTACCAAATCGTAAATTATTAAATAGTAAAAGA
The DNA here is from genome assembly GCF_000204515.1 of Acromyrmex echinatior. The sequence goes on from NW_011627293.1 coordinate 728,308, forward strand.
TTTTTTTTGCTTCACACTTTTTTTTCTTAATTTGGAAAGCTACAATCTCTAAGCCAGTTTTTAGACTCCTCCTATATGTATTAAATGTTCTATTAATTCTCTCAGACGAATTGTGGATTAGATACGGTTTCAAACTCAATTTTGGTATATTATTGATTCCACGAATCCCTTCGTTATCCGAGAAGTATTTTCGATTGGTAGCAATAGACAGCATCCCACGGCTGGACTTTATCCTCCAATTGCTGAATACCAAATTTATCGGGTAAAACGTCGACGATATAGGCGACCCGCGTGGCGTGCTGGCGACACGTGTCCCGATAACGGACGCGAGGACCACGCCACAAACTCATTACGAAAACGAATCGGCCGATCTGGGTCGTTCGATTCCCTTAACGACGCCGTTTGCCTATAAAGAATTCAGTGTTAACCTGCATCCACTCGGGCCATACGTGCGCGCACGTATTGGAAACATTACGTTTAATTATGTAGCTAAATATCTGGCCACGTGGTCACGATTAATGATGCTAATGCTCTGGTCCGAGCACACGATTCACTTGCGATTGGCTCTCGTCTGTAAAACGATTACATGTAGTACTATTGAGCATCATAAATATCGTCTTTACTCTGGCTATTATATAAATAATGCAAACGAAAATCTTTAACTTGTACTATTAATTTAGGAAAATTCTTACATTAATTTAGCCTATAATAATTAAAGATATGATCCATTTAACGCCGCAAATGTTTTGAAGATTCTTTGATTGATTAATTCGTAAAATTCTTTTTTCTGAAAAATTCTTTTTTGGTCGATAAAGCATTTGCAACTTGTTAAGAGGGAGGGATTGCATTTTAAATTATATATTTTTCTATTATTTATTCATATCACATCTTTACAAAAGATCCATGGTCTTGATGCAAAGTAATTCTTTCAGATTTGTTTCGATTTGGTTAGCGTCGTTTTATGTTCATTGAAAAAGATACATCTATATCGTCTATTATTAATTTTTCGCATTTAGATATTTAGATATCGAAAGATTTATGGTTCCCAGATTCTATGGAATGTACTTAAACGTTGAGTTATTAAGGATCTTCGGCTGAATTTATAAGAGAGGTGTTCTTTGATATTTAGGAAGCTGTGAGAATCGTATTAGCAAAACGAAAAGTATTGTTAATCGAGATCTCGTAAGTATCGATAAATAAAAGGTCATGGGATTTAGCGAAATTTACAGCAGACGGCAATTCTTACGGCTAAAGCGTTGAAAGACGGCACAACGATTGGCGAGAGAAAAGGTAAAAAATCGTGAGATATATCCCGGCGACAAATAACTGCTGCTGTTGACCCTGACCGGACCGATCATGGATCTAGCTCGTCTTTTAGGAAGCTTTCTTCGAATAACGGCATCCATTCCTAATACCACTGGTATACGGAGAGAAGGCAAAGCATTTTTCATTACACAACAAGAAAACTATACCTTCGTAAAATAAGACATAGTGTTGTGTGTATAGCTAATATATAATAGTTTTTTTTTACTTTGTTTTATTCTTTTTAAAACAACAAAAGTGACTGTCAGTACTGAAATATATTCTTTACTGATTAGATTATTCAAAAACTTAAAGTGGAAATTGCAAATATATTCAAGCGTTGCAATAAGAAGACATTTTTAAATAAATTAATTTGAGAAAATTATTGAAATGTTATTTTTTTTTAAATTTAATTAGATTTTATTAAAAATTTAAAAAAGTTAATACTATTATAGATATTTAATAAAACCCCCCAAAAAATAAAAGTTTATAATTTATGTTAGAATTCGCAATTAAATTTTTTAAATTATAAATATCAATCTATAATTGGAAATCGATATCAGATTTTTGAAATATGCATTTTAAATTATAGATATCAATCTATAATTGGAAATCGATATCAAATTTTTGAAATATGCATGTTCTTTTTGTAAGATATTTCAGTATGCGTTTGAATTTTATTAATTATTATTTTGATGAACGCTTTGTAAAAATCTTAGAATTAAATAGCAAATTATTTTCATACTGAATAGAAAGAATATTGCTAATTAAATTAATGAGATAACATGTAATATTTCAGAGATTCTTAATTCTATATTTCAATATTATGTATTAATTTATCAGTTTTTTTCTATTTCTCTCTGCCCACATTCTTTCAATGTGTATATGTATGTGCGCGTGTTTGTGTATAGCAGAGAGAATGATTTTAAAAAAATTCTATTTACTTTCTTGGTCTCTTCATTTCTCAGTTCGTTATGCCGAGTAATTCCGCGTTGATAGTGCCTTTCATATGCACTGCTCCAGTTTGAAAAATACGGAAAGAAATCCGTTTGCGAGAAATAACTGCGAGTTGCACTGACAGAACCAATCATCGTTCCGGATGGTTTCGGCTTTTCTGGTATCGAGAGAAACCAAAACGATTCGTTCTGCGAATAAGTTCAGGCTGGTAACGTTACATGTATATTGCATGTGTAGATGCGATTGCGTAACCGAAATTTTCATATACATATAACGGATTTGAAATCAATTTTTTGGGAAATTTTTTAAAAATATATAAGTGCCAATACATTACTTTTTTGTATATCCTTTTTTATATGTATATAAAAAAATCATTATGCTCTTGTTCCTATATGTAAATAATGCGAAAACATTATTATCAAAATTAAATCAGTTTTATCCGTTCCTATTTTAAAGATATTGTCTACTTTAAAGTCTACTTTAAAGCATTTTAATACTTATAAATGAAAAATGAAGCTTAATATTTGAACTTCCGAAGTTTAATCCGCAATTTTATTTTAAAATGTTTCATAGCTTTTTTATTCTTAAAGAATTTATCATTAAATTGAGATTTAATTTTTCGAGTATATGATATACGTATTAAAACCTATTAGTGTTCAAAAGTTAAAAAAATTAATCTCAATTTTATTAAAGCAAAGAAAAAAGACAATATTATTGATGCGCATAACGTGATCTCGATGATCAATAAAGCACGACTTTCTCTGAATCTTATGGCGTACACCTGTTGCTTAAACGTCACACTAAGCGAAGTAAGGCGATATCATCAGCGGTATCTTTTCAGTCAGAAAGCAGTGGAAACACCGTTGAAATTTATTAATGGTACGCAAAAAATATTAATCAGCAACCACATTGGAAAAGCAGTTTTAATGCACAGAGACGGTTGACATTTTAGACGAATTGCAAGGTTGGAACATCGAAACGTTTTGCAACTGGATGTATCAGGTGATTCGTGGAAAGGATGGGTTTGGTGAGTCGTAAAGGGTAAGGTGGGAACGGGGGGGTGTGACACACACCCCCGAGATGGACTTGCCATTATGCCCAAACTAAAGCCGGGTATTCAGCTATCCGCAAGCTTATTAGCATGCAAGCGAGCTCGTTGCCTTAGGTGGCTTGAAAGCCCCGTATGTCACATTCACGACGTGTTACCCTAGACGCGCAACATACTGCATCGTGGCACGATATACTGGCAGCAACATCCTATCCCCTCCGATCCCCTTCCTTCTCATGTTCCTTTCAACGGCGACTGCTTCGTCTCCCGTCGTCTCGGAGTACATCATTGAATGATGCGCGAACCTGCCTAAATACGCCTCTTTCGTCCGACAATTCAAAGCTAATTCCTCTAATTGGCTCGCTCGCGTATTTGCCCTTTTAGATACGTTATTCGGGACGGCTATGACGACGTCATGCTTACGCGGTAGTATAGTGTAGGATAATGTACATACAGCACTTCTCAACATAAACCATGAGCTCGTATAAATAGATATCTTCTGTTACATGAGCAATAGTTGCTGTTTGCTACGTAGCTTCAGCAAGAAATTGACAAAGTAAATAATGATAATTATTTAAGTATAAGTTTAATGTTATGTAAAGCTCTCTGTTTTTTTTTTAAATACGTTGTGTATAGTTTTGATATTTCTACATTATTCCACACATATATATAGAATATTGTAAATATAAAATGAATATTTTAGTAGATAATAAGTACATAAAGTATAATTATATGCAAGAAAAATTTCAACAAATTTAATGATACTTTTCTTAAAATTTTAAGAATTTTAAGGAAACTATTAAATTCTAATTATATTACAAAGAATAAAATTATTAATATTAAATATAGAATACAATCAGAATAGATTCTATCTTTAAGCAGTTTAATATCAATACAAAGCATATCTGTACGTGATATGTGAGCCTTTAGTAGAATTTTCATATCATGAGATACATTCTCTTCAGAACTTTGAGACACAAAGGACGATTGTAAAGTAGAGCTAGCGATAAATATTCCTTCGTGTTGACTAATGATCTGCTCATATAATTAAAGCCAATGCATGGTGACCAATGTAACAACGAGACAGCATTGGCTTTGCCAGAATGTCTTCCGTAGGCACATGTCGGAAAATTACTATAGAACGTGACCAAGATTACCAATGCGTCATTACTTGGTATTCTAGACTGTTAATTAACTGGATGGCCGTCTCTAAGCGAACGCGACGCTTTTTGGCACGGGACATTGCGCGGTGTCCATTGCCTGTTGACACTGATAAAGCACGTTGATACGATTGCCAACAACAGCATCGCTTCAATTAGTTTCCAATTTTATTGATGTTTTTTGGATTTTAAGATTTTAATTTTTTTTCAATGCAAAATTTTACAGATACGAAGTTTGTATAACAAAATTTTACGATAATATGAGATTTTTAGTCATGAAGTGCTATTTGTAAAAACGGACAGATTTTTTAAACGAGATTAAATTTAAAACAAATAAAAACTAAAGAGTTTTATAACGTTATAAATTTATAATTTTATAATTTTATAAATTTTATTAAAGTGTTTTAAAAAAATCTGTAATATATTTAAAAAATATATATGCCTATATATACTTTATTTTTAAAAGTTATTGATTAAATAATATATTTAATCTTTATATAGTTAAAGTATTTAAAAAATTTAAATTTATTTTTTAATTTGAAAACTTTTAATTTAATCGTAATTATAATTAAAGAGAATTGATAGAATTTAAAAAATAGATCTTATATTTTTCAAAGCGTTGATGATTACATATGCAACATCGGACTGATAAGGTGATATCATTGTTTTAAATTCTAAATATTTGAATAGCTTTTTTGCTACTTACGTTGCAGGTTGCAGTAAGGCGGCATTTTTATCGTGCAAAAATCGCATGTAGCATCTTCAACAACTTGAGTGGCTGAGCATATTTACCTGCTCGAGGACAAAGGGAGATTATTTTTAGGTCTTCCGTATCAGGTTCGTGCTACTTAGTATATGGGATAGAACCAGCTTCAGTTAACCCTTGCTAGGGATTAAATTTTCGTCAGTTTTACTTTGTTCAAAATATTTCAGCATTTGCTGTTTCTCTGACAATATTTTTATTATACAGTTCACTGTTTTCTCGGTCACATAACAAAGGAAAACGGATATACATATTTCCCACATGCTGTGAGACATAACTTATGCAAAATAAAAACTAGGAAATGTTTACATACTCGAGGATGAAAACTATTTTTGAATTTTGTATAAGATATTTTCGCAATGATATTTGATAATGCTTATGATTATATTGCTTAGATTAATCTTTATTTGTAAATATATATATTTGTAGATTTCAAGAAGTATAAATTGTAGCAAATTTTTGATAAAACACAGATACAGATAATAGATACATAAAATAATAAATAAATGAAAACATTAGCAAAAGAAGAAGAGAAAAATTTAACTTTATAAATAACCTAAAAATAAAGTAGGTAAGGTGTGTACATACATATATATATTTAATAAAATTTATAAATTTATAAAGTTATAAAATTCTTTAGTTTCATTTATAAAAGAGATATGTTTTTGAAAAAAATGCAATTCACAGATATGATAAATAACGAGTTTAATAAATGATAATGATTAAAAATGTATAAATATAAAAAAAATATACGAATATATGAATTGTGTATTTTTATATATAATCTAATAATTCATATAAAAAAACAGTTATACATATATATATACATATATATATATTGTGTTTGCAATCAGAAATGCTTATGAATAATAGAGTATGGTATAGAAGTAAATGTATTGTGAAACTTATAAATTCTTTCTTGAACATTTCTCGGTGTAGGTAATAGTAAACTGTTAGTTGTATAACTGCTAACGAGTGCATGTATAACCCTTATAGCAACGAAACGACGTAACTTTAGTTAATCTCACTCGCCTAGTACCCTTTCCCATAACAGTTATGATGTACGTTACCGTTTACCGTCTATGCTTACGGACGTGCAAGCGCGGCGTAATCCGACTAATGTCATTACGGAGCACTACATAGGATTAAATCGTTGCTGCTACTCAGAAACGGGTCACGTCATAAACTTCGCATTTACCATGTGCGAAACCGGACATCTTTTTCCCGCCATGTGTTTTGTGTAGACGTGTATGACGTAGCGTTTTCTTGGCGCTTAGTTAAGTTTTTATCAGATGAGGGACAATGTTTGATCAAATTTTTTATCAAATTGATTTTATCAACTGTAAGATGCTCATTTCCATTCGATTATAAAGTAATTAATTTTAATATACAATACAATCTAATACATAATAATATATATTTGAAATATGTATATTAAGTAGTATACATAATTGAGCTATTTATATCCTGCGCTTTTTTTTCAACAAATTAATAACAAAATAGTACTAAATTATTGACTATGTACCAATTTGATTTACGATGGTGGGAATTACAAGGTTAATAGCGGTTATCTTTTCTTTGAAATGCTAGAAGCATCGAGTAGTTATATATTTATATATAATTTTTTAAGTATGCAACTTTCTAAATAATTGTTAAAGTTGTTAAATTCTAAAGTTATTAATTTCTAAAATTGTTAAAATATATGTAAGAATCAGGCACTTAATTTTGTTGTTGCTTAAGTTAAGAGTTAACCATGTGAAACTAATGCTCATTTTTACCAATATAGATTAACTTTCTCGATACAACTTATTCGTTATCTTTTTCTTATTCTTAAAATTAGAAAAAGATGAAAAATTAGTTGAACCGAAATTAAAATTAAACTGCATTGGTAGAAATGGGCATAAAAGTGAAAAATTAACTCAACACACAAATGATCGTATGTATAGTAAAAGATGCAGAATCATCGTATGCATTAATTGCATTAAATTATGATCTATAAAATTATTTACTATAATTACAAAATACACATGCACAAATATCTTGTTATTATATTATAAATACTATTATTATAAATAATTCTAGATTAATATAATTTCAATAATTTGATAATATTTGCTTATGCAATCGATTATTTATAATTGCAAAGTACACATGCACAAATATCTTGTTATTATTAACACAAATGTATATTTTGCTGTTATAAATAATTTTAGATTAATATAATTTTAATAATTTGATGATATTTGTTTTTACAATCGAAATAAAATAAAATATTTTACAATTATCATAAATATGATTACAATATTAAAGAATCTAGAAAAAAATCTGATATAAAGGTTTCAGCAACTTTACGTAGCTACTTTGTAACGTGTAATCAATTGTGTAAATCAATTTGAGAAAGGGCTTCAGTAAAATGCAGATCGATTTATATTAAAAGTGACCATTTAAACATCATCTTGATGCTATCTTTGAACAGATTCTTCGATTACAATAAAACGTACTAGCAATAACGATGAAATATATCTAATTGACTTGAAGACGATGTTGCCATTTTATCAGAAGAGCAGATCTTCGTAAGAGCTAGATCTTCGTAAAAATGTAATCTGCCAAGAAATGTATTTTCTCGTTCGTTTTTTACACAACTAACCGAAAATACGAGGCAATATAACTTTTGTTAGATCATGCTGGATGTAGTTATGAGTAATTTTGATTTTACTATTATACTTTCACTTCGTGAATGATGTTCTAAAAAAAAGAAAAAGAAAATTTTTTTCTTACATAAGGATTCTCATTTTCTTGTAAAATAAAAAAACTTTTAAGAAAAACAAATGATTTTTTTTACATTACTAATTTTGGATAATTAAAAATAACTTTTGCAGTTACTAGAAATAGAAGATTTTAAATTACAGTTCGCGATTAAAAACATACTTTAACAGAATTGTAATTTAATATAACTCTCAAAATATTTAAGTTTGAAAATTACAAAGTTATTTTCTACACATTCTTTGAATTGCTTATTACATTTATAAAAAAATAAGTATTGTGCGTGAATGTATTATATGTAAATAATTAATTTTATAGAGGATTACATATTCGTAATTTTAGTATGAAATTAGGACAGAGGATTAATCAAAATGACGTATCAAATAGCGACACAAAAACTTTGGCTATCTCGCAGTATCCATGAGGGACAATCGCATCGAGATCGAAATTGTTCGACCGGCGTGGCCGCTACAGTTTGTTTCACTGCCGGTCATAAAATGCAGACGGTGTTTGGTGCACCGGTTGATGCTCGTGTCTGCCATAGTGTTTCGCGTCACACTCTATTCCTAAAATCGTCTCCATCGTTTGCCCACTTCCTAGGTCACTATCCGAACCTTTCGTATCTACACTCACTGAAATAGACGTACAATATAAAGTGGACGACAAACGCTTTAAAAACACGTACCCTCGTAAAACTTCTTCCATTTGACCCTTTCGAGAGAAGTAGCTTTATTTGTAATGGCATATATACCTCGTCGTTTCTCTTTTTCTCTTCTAAGAATGTTACATGTGTACATTTGTATGTAGAAAAGAATAATGTATGTCAATTGAATATATCTTAAGATATCGTTTATAGTTATTTTATATGTATAATATAATTATTATTTCTATATATGATTAATTTTCTAAGCTATTTTCTTTGCTTTAATATTGCTAAATATTTATTTATAATTTTTGTACTAAATTATTGTGTTCTGTTTCATAAAAAGCTAATTAATCACATAAGTGAAAAGCTCGATGAAAAGGCTACGAAAAGTTAAAATTATAAAATAATATATGGAATTTAATATTATAATCAAGTTAATAAGTTATATTATTAAGGTTTTCTAAACGGATGAAAATATTCGGAAATGTATATGATAACACTTTATGAATAAAACCTTTAATTATCTATTTACAATTATAAAACTTATTTAGCTTTATATAACGCGAACAAAAAGATCGTTAATAAATTTCTCAATAATTTTTTTCATTTGCAAAAGAATATTTTAATTACTAGCACATAGATATTATGTTCTGCGAGATAACGCTTATCGACATTACGTTCTTCGAGATTTTCAAAGGAAATGCTCCATAGAGATGGCTCCTTTTGCCTACAAATTGATTGTCTACAGTATCGTTTGCCTATATCACTTTTACCGACAGTTTCTTTGTACACAAAAATTATTGCCTATAGCTCGATTACCTACATGCACTTTTCCGCACAAATAAAATTTTTATAAATGGAGTTACATTTGCGTACATATATTATCGCCTACAGCTCAATTGTCTACATGCACTATTCTCTGCTTTGAAAACACAAATTCTGTTTTAAAACACAAATTTTCTCTGCTTTAAAAGCACGAATTTTTTTGTGAGCTAAACATTAATGTTTTTGTTAGCTTAATTTCCCATTTAAAGAATCTTAATTCTTTATCACACGCCATGAATGGCAATAATTCTAGAATGACTATAGAATTTTTAATAATATTATTAGGATTACTTATACATATCTTTACTAATGCATCAAATAATTACGTATAATCACAAGATACAAATGATTTATAAGAAGCCCTACATGCTAATGATTTAGGGGATGAATTCTCTACTTATTCGCGATCATCTGAGATATGAGAATAATTGCTGAATTCATACTGGCTCTGTAATTAATCAGAAAACAGGATTTTGCTTCATATCATCGATACGAAATAAAATTCTGCTTTCTGATTAATTGTAGAACGTCGGATCCAGTGTGAATCTAGCAAATGTAAGAAAATGCGATATTATACAATAAAAAATCTCACAGATATACAAAAACCTTATAATCTATTATTTTATTCTTTATTTTATTCTTCTTTATTATAAATTTGTCTTCACAATTTTTTAAATTTTCTTATAAATATAGATTTAACTTTTGTCACTTTTAGCCATATTCAGACAATATTAGCCTCAAATTGGAAAGAAAGGAAAAACTTCTTTCTATTTATTGGTTTGTTCTTATCACTAACAGACAAGGGTACAAAAATTTTAATTTCTTTGTAAGATGCATGAACCACAAACGCTTCTCAAAGAGGCTATCAAATTAATTAATTGACCATATACAAAATTATCAAAAATGTCTATAGACATCGATTAGAATATTAATTAATTTCGCGTTATATTAATCAACATTATTACACATATTATTAATATAATTTGTTATTAATATGATTGAATTACAGTTAATTAATTTAAATTATATTAACTTGATACAGTATTGATTGTTTAAAAAAGAAGCAATCTCATTTTGCGAATATAAAAAATTATATATATATTATAAATTCATAACTTTAATAAAGTCAATCAAGTATAAAAAACCGGAGAAATTAACGAATTGCCAAAGTTTTTAGACATGAAACAAGAGAACTTAGACTTTTTATATACTGCTTCTTCTATCACACAGATATCACACAGATATTATTCACCTGTTTTATTTATCTTTTCATGGTGTTTCCAAGTTTATTGAAGATCTCATTATGAGTGCTCGACAAAAAATAAAAAGAAATTATAACATTTAATAGCTTTTCCATAGATTTTAGAGATTATAACATTTCTTTCATGAAAATTATTGTTCGTTACGTTTTACAGAAATTATTTTATTCGCAATATATCTTATAATATATATGAAAATATATCACGAAAAGCAAACATAATATATATAAAATAATTTCTTATTTTTTCAGGATTAAATATACAACTTTTTAAAATTTATCCTAGCTCATTTTAAGATAATATATACAGATTGTGAGATGTATTTTTATATTGGCACTCTTTCTCTAACTATATGATGCATATATGTATGTTAAATGCAATTTTATTTCATAGATATTTGTTATTTTAGTATAAAATATTATATTGAACTTAATTTTTTACTCACATTCCGAGCAATAGCAGAATAACGTTATGTTGACTATATTGATTCTGCAACACACAATGATATAAGATCCAAATTAATACTTTGCGGTCAGTGTATTTATTGTTATACTGGTACCATCTGGCTGAAACAAACTACGGCCATGAACAAACTAAACCGCATATTTTTTTACGATATCGTAAACTCGTGTTAATATAAAAGCATCTATTAAAGTTAAAGTTAAAGTACTTCATTTTGTGTTTTTAGTTTTTATCTGTAACAATTACATGCAATATTAGTTGTATATCTGTAAAAAATAAAATGTTAATTTTAATTTATAGTCGTATAATGGACTTTCTGAATTCTGAGACATGCAAAAATGTTAAAATTATAATAATATAAAAGTGTTTTGTGCAATTTTTAAACGACTTAGGGATGAATATGTCTGTTTGCTCCAAGAGGAAGAGAAAGTGTCTTAAAAGATGCAGCGTAAAAATTGAAACTATATGAATATGAAAGCGCATAAATAGCACACAAATCCTGTGTATTTGATTTTCCAAATTGGTTATTAATACGTGGGGGGAAGGGGAGGGAGTTGACAGCCTACTCAGCCTCCCCCTCCTCATAAAAAACTTTTTTTTCAGCTAAACGAGCGCAAACATTTTTTTTGTGAATTTGAGAGCGCATAAATAGCGCATTATTATATAATTTATTTATTAGATTTTGGTTAAATGGGAAGGGAGAGGGGGCAGTTAGGCAGACGTTCATTGTGCCATCAGCAGATCGCAAAGAATTAAGCTCATTGTCAGAATATTATTAATTACTAATTATTTATATAATTATTTATTTAAATGATTTAAATAAAAATTAATTAGAAAAAAATAACTATTTTATTATATATTTACTCAGAAAACAAATAAAAAATTTGTTTTTTTTGTATAAATAATTATTTTTCAAATATCGATCTCTTTTAAGAATTGCTTTAATCTGACAAAGTTATATATATTTTTAAGAAAAATACTTTTAAGAAAAAGTAATTTTTGAAAATTTCATATATAAAACTTTTTTTCTAATTAATTTTTATTTAAATCATTTAAATAAATAATTATATAAATAATTAGTAATTAATAATATTCACATGATAAATTATTTGCTTCAGAGTTGCTCCTTTAGCGCAAGATTGGTATTGATTATATTCTTCTGTGCCTTCTCCTTAGAGTGCACTCGCGAAAGCATTTGCGGATAATTACGTAGACTAATGATTAATAATAGTCTTTTGCACGACACTGAATAGCACTTAGGTTTATAAAGCTCACAATAAAGTATTCAGTTTCATCAAATGAGGGTTACAGTTTGAACTCAAAGGATATTAATTAAAATGGCTTTAAAAAAAGTTTTTTTAGTCCGATTACTTGCGGCACTTTTAAATGCAACGATGCACGATGCGAAGAAGTGACTGAGTCAGTTAAAAATAAATTAAATTTTATATTTTATTTTGAAAAACGTGGGGATCAGAGTATATGGAAGGACATTTCAGAATGTTCTGTCGCAGGTCAACGCACTGACGTTGCAAGTCGAGCATACTTGCGTAAGGGTCCATGCAGGTCAACATGCTACGACTTCATATGAAACAGTGTGCTCGTCAATCCTTTAAATTTAGGTCAAGAAATCTATATGACACACACACACACACACACACACCAAGGAACGGACCTTGTACAATCTTATAAGAGAAACTAGAGATGAGATACGACAATATTTTAAATTATAATAGAAATTTATTTACTGAAATCTAATTTATTTTTAAAATTAAACTACGTAATTATAGATTTAAGTTTTATACATAAAAGTATATATATTTATATTTATGAGATGTGAATATATTTGTAGGATTGTTCGTGTGTGGTGATCGTATATGCGTATATAAGTTTTCATGGATGTTAGATTATGCGGTAGTAAAATTGAACTATAAGGTTTTGTGTAATATGTGTGAATGGAGATGAGAGGACAATCTAGAAAATTTTGCGTAAGTTTAAAAAGCAATGGAAGAACATTTCATGAAAAATTCAAATGACTAAAAGAATTGCTGATGATCTGATATATAGACTGATGAAATTATTGTGTCGGTTAGTAATTTCATATCTCAATTCATTGGGATCTACTATCATGAAGACTTGTCGTATCGAAGAGAAGAAGGGAGTGAATAATTCAATAAATTGTGGAAATTGATAAATTAATTTTTTATATATTAGTTTTTGTCTCGAATTTGTGTGTGAGAAATCACTCCTTAAAATATTTTAGAATATCCATCTTGTATGTATGGATGTAATAAAAATTGAAATAAACAACAGTGCGTATTAAAAATAAATACATTTCGTTACACAAGGCAAATATATTATTAAAGAATAAATATATATAGTGAATGTTGCACGCGCGGTTTATAAGAGAGCGTAATAATTTATTTAATTCGTTAAGAATGACTTGAAGTAAGTCGAAACGCATACGAAATTGAAGATACAGTTGTGTTAATATATATTAAATTTTTATTATTATATATACTTGCATACTAATTATTGTGTTGACTTTTCCTATATATATTTGTTCTGTAATTTGTTAAATATTGAGGAATCTTATTTCATTTTGTTTGTTAAATATATTGTTTACATTGAATAAATATATTATGTATTATATTAAGAGTTCAGACATTTCACGTAGGCGGTTGCGGAATACGAAGACTAGTTTTTATTTCATGTTACTACATTTATTTTTCGTAGAATTATAAAGTCTCTTTTCTTGATTGAATTAATATATATTTATTGTATTATACTTAAAATAAAATAGATACATTGGAATCTACTTATATGTATATTTGAATTTTTAGTATAACTAAATGCAACGATAAATAACAGACCTATATTATATTTTGAAAATCCAGCATGAACACGATGTATGAAAGAAAGAACAATGTGCGTATTTTTTGCTTGTAATTTGACAGGTACGCTAACAGGTTATCAAAAAAGGTGCGAAACATGTGTAGTACATGTGCTCCGAAATACGATACGCCGCTATCGAGTGAAGTATAAGCGCTAATCGACTTCTTAATTGATCGAGATCAATTGAGATCGACATGTTCACCAATATTTTCATACAGAAAAATCGCAGCGAGATTTTGTTTCAAAAAGCTGAAACTACAGCGCTTCAAACTAGTTTAAAAGTGCAGAGATGTTTATCTCGATCGATTAGTTCGCAAGAAAGTATTAATTTAGTTATGGAGAGACAAAATTGATTATACCTTTTGTTTATAAAGGATTTTTATAAAAATTGCGGATTAATAAAATCGCTAATATTTTCGCACAGAAAAATAGTATCAAAATAATTTTGTTAGAAAAAAAAGTTCGGTAATTTCATATACGTTATGAAAGGCAATTTGTCAGTCGATTATCAATCAAAGGAAAAATTTCAATTATCCATTTGTTGCTGCAACAAAAAATTTAAAGCTTTTTTATTTTTTTTATATAAAATATATTTGTTGTAAAACAAATGTTATGTTCTTTACATTTCAAATTAATTTTGATACATAGATTATTTCATCTTACACTAAATCTATGCATACATATATATATATACAATATATATAAAATTTATTTGAAGAGTAAATCACATTTTTAATTAAATATATACTTGTAAATTAATTTCCTATTATTATCTTTATAATTTTACTCAATTGGAATACAATTTCATTCAAATTTTTACATTTCAAGAGAGATAATATTATGATTTTAATCTAAATTAAACGAAAATAAAATTTAATCGTCTCAATTAATTATCACACGTTTAATCATTAAAGTATGATTAACAAGAGAATATATAATAAAACGCGAAACTTTATATGACATTCCTGATATTAATTGGACTTTTTATTATTACCTTTAAAATTTTAATTACTTTGTCAAAAAAATATAACGTTACAAAATAAATTTAAAGAAAACCTAAAAATATATATTAATAAAATACATAAAGAAAGCAATATAGTTAGTCTAAAGGAATGAAAATTTAACATACTGTTTATAATAAAAATTAAAATATTTATAATTAAAACATATTGAACTATCTATATATGAATAAAAAATTTATTATCATTTAAACATATGTTTTTAAGCATGCGTGCATCTTTCTTTATTGTTAAAATCCTGTATAAGCGATAAGAACCAGGTTTAGCTAAAATTACTTTCATACAAGCTCTGAGAATTCAGTATTCGCGTAGCAACGCGCCGGAATGTTGGAGACACGTTGCGCCTCTTTATTGCTAAACACCTGAAACCGCACAATATCGGCCGAACATTACATGTCCCGCAGGCGGCTGTGATCGCGTGTGATGTGGCGAACCATTGGCGCTTTGTTACACGCCGATATTTGCATCGTTGATTTCTCCGATCGGATACACTCGGTCGCGAATAACCACGCTTCTTTATGCGTATGAAGAGCAAAAGGATTACTTTCACTCTGAAAGAAAAGAATTACTTTCACTGTTACTTTCACTCTGAAAGAAAGAGAGAGAGAGAGAGAGAGAGAGAGAGAGAGAGAAATTTTATCTATAAACAGATTTTATCTTATTGTTATATAATCAATCTTTTAGCTAACGGAATCTACTATTACAGACCAGATTTAAAATAAAAGCAAAGAAAAATTTAAAAAATCTTATTGAATTTAATTATTGTTTAATCTCATTTTTGTAAGTCTTGAGGATGAATGTCATTCAACACAAAGTTAAATTTTGACTTTGATTATTTTAGATAAAAAATTGATACTTAATCAGCTGTAATTATTAATTATTATTTATAATTTTGAAATGATAACTCGGGGAAATTGTAAAGTTATTACAGAAACGGAATACGATGGTCATTGCTTTTTTCTTGCCTCCAACGTATCAATGAAGTACATCGAATTAGCTCTTCGTCGAAATAAGATTTCCCAACGGCGGCGTCTACGTCCAAGCTACTCTTGAGGCCATGGGGTTCATGACGGGGTACGGGGTGTCCAAGTCGCGGGGAGGAACATTGGCAATATCCTGTTTTTCCAGGACTGCGGAATTAAATATTTGCTGCGGCGAAACAAGAGTTACGTCGCAGTTCGTAGCCATCTCGGGGGGAATCGTTGGATACCCGAGAGCCAACGATACTGTCGCCTCGCTCTCTTCGAGCACCCTCAGGCGAGAAGCAATATACCGAGGAAATGTCCGATATCGACGTTTTTTTTCGTGGGACTTTCGGGTAATAATTTCTATGTCTGAGACTTGAGGCCGGATGTGTACCGTGCGTGTAATTTACGACAGTGATGTCGTAACAGTTTGTTGTACTTGTCGCAGTTATTTGAACGGTTTTTAGACATGAGTAACAAGTAATTCTTAATTTAAAGTATTGATTATTAAGGTATAGAAATATGATAAAAACTTTGTTAAATTATTACTCAATCTTTATTTAAGATAATGAAGGATATATTATAATAAATGATAGTAAATAATAAATAAATAAAAGAATAAAACATTATAAAAAAATACATAGTCATAAAAGCGAAATATAATTTAAAAAATCTTTTTATAATAATCAATATCTTTTATACTTGATAATATCTTAAAACGAAGATTACTGTTAAAATGAAGATACTGAAGATTCGTATTTAAAAATCATTCAAATACTGCGAGAACTACAATGAATTGTTATGACATGTTCCATAACTTATTGCGTACTATAATATTGAAAAAAAATGCATTTCATATTAATATTATTAGAAGAATTCATAAATTCTAAAATTTTTATTAAGATTTTTATTAATTCTTTCTCTCTCTCTCTCTCTCTTTCGCATCTTCCATTTTTTGCATATATTCGTAGTGTATTGTACTTGAATCAGTATATCTTGGCAATGAAATTTGCTCAATACAAATGTGAAATAATTTTTACGCGCTATAATCGAGGAGTTTGATCGAGATGTATATTAAAAAGGGTTGCTGTGTAAAGCGCGCTGAACTGGCGCACGGTATGAATTATTACGTTGTTTTCGCATGGACTTCGATGGTGAATATTTGGGGAGTGTGGTGCTCGACCGTGTAAAAATTCACTGAATTATTGGCTTTTCTGTACAACGAGCGGCGGTGGCGGCGGCGCCCGATATCCAGTGCGACGCCAGCAACGAATTCACTATCGAAATGCACGGCATACTTTCCGCGATTGTTCGGGCTGTGCGAAAGCCGGGTAGAAACGGAGAGATCAAACGTATACTTGATTTCTCCATTAAAATTTTATTCAGCAATCCAGCGTTTCTGCTATTTCGACACAATCCTATACGAACGCAATGTATAAAAGTATCATTTTGTGGTACAGTTCGATAATAATTAAGATATAATTTAATTATGCTCCTGTGATTGATGGACATTTCAGATTATTAGCTTGTTGCTGACGTTGACTAAATATCTTTGTTTTCCTGTTCGTGGTGGCATGCATGCACCGTTTGTGCACATAAAACTCATTTTTTTCGAATATTACAGAAGAGTTTTAAATCTACACAGTTTTCATTTTTACATATTTTGTTTTTAATAAAATATTTTGTTTAATATCATTTAAAACGGTTTTATTAAATGTTGCTTTATTTCAATAAAAAAGTTGATGATACTTGTAGTTTTATGACTATATTGAAAATAAATGCACGAAAATTTATTCTTTTATTGTTTCACTTTATATGATATGCATTCTTTCTTGCAATAATATATTTATTAAAGAAATAGAAGGCATTATACAATATTTAAAAAATTGTTTCTTGTTTGAAAATTTTTTATCTTTGAATGCATAAATAAAAGAGTGTAATTTGGAAACGGTACAATATCGTTCAATTGAGATTAATTTGCTGTTTTATTATAATATACATGTAAAGTCTATCAATACATATAGAGAAATCAAAGATTTTTTAAAAGTCTATTATATACGTAGAGAAATCAAATATTTTTCAAAGAGTAAAACATTAAATTGTAGAATCGTGCATGCGAAAACGACGTCAACTTTCGAACGCGATGATCCAATATGCGCAAGTCCTCTTTCGCATGTCGGCCGTGATTGAACTCCGCGGAACTATGCGATTCCGATTGTTGTTGGCTGAGCACAGAGTACCAGAGCTCGTCGCATCACGACTAATTGCAACAAAGCGTTTCGTCGGACGCATCGAGGGGAATGGTGTGCGAACCTTGTGCACGAAGCTTTTATCTGGGATCATATGATATCTCTCTTCTCGTATAATCGCGAGACTCTCACCGATTTGTGCGTGTTGACCGATACGAATGATATTCCTGGTTTTATAGACATTGTAAAGGTAAATTAAATTTTTCGTTGATTGAGTTTCGTAGTCGGGTCTGCCGCTTCGGCGAATAATATTGTACACATACACGCACACGTATACACATGTATGCACACAATATAGGCACACGCGAATAGTTCTTTTTTTTTTATTGAGAGTAACTTTTTATATGTACACTATGGTACATGTTGCATTATTCCTACATTCTCTCTTATTATAAAAAATGAATTAATATTAACTATGAATAAAAATAATTGTATTATTTTAAATATTTCTTAAGTCATACAGTTTTATTGAAAAAAATTATTAATATTATTTTAATAAATTTGAAAATGTAGATATCATATAGATATCTATATCTTAAATATAAATGTTTGAAATAAAAAGATATAAAATTAAATATTATATAGAGCTTTTTTATTGTAGATGTTATCAATATACATTTTAATTAAAAAATTGAAGTAGCCTTGGAATAGTTATATTGGATATACGTACCTATTGATCTTGCGTTTCTCGAATCCGTGGCTTAATTATACAACAATACGTTTATTTATATTATGTTTCATTATTATGAAATGTGCGTGATTTGCTGTTGTATTTGTGTGTATCAAACAAATAGTGTCATCAAGCTCTTTTCGAAAATATAGCAAATATAAATATTTTAAGGTTTAAACGAACAGAGAATATCAAGCAAACATATTAAATCTTTCATTTTCTACATCTGTATATATAATTTAATAAATGCATATAATAAATACACAATATGTATGCACAATATATATAATTTAATAAATGAATACATATATGTATATATAATTCTATTCACGTTTCTTAAAAAAATACTTAAGAGATACATTAATATAATTTTCTTAATTTGCACTAAAAATTTTTGAAAATAATGCATTTTTTTGTGCAAAAATTACTTAAAATAATACTTCTTCGTGTCCCTGTGTATTGTATTGCACATTAAATTCTTAAGTTTTAATCAATATTACTTTAAATTAAAATAAAATTAACAACAATTTCGTCGAATAAATTGTTTATACATATATTGCCTCAATGTGAAGTCAGACGACAATACTTTCGTTGGTGCGAACAAAAGTTCGTTTTGTTCTGCATAAACGAATGACACGCTCCGACGGAGAGCGCTCTTTCGTGTCCGCCGAAATGTAAAACTATCCGTGGGACAGGCAGATTTCGCGGACCGCTTTTATTGCGAGTTTTGCCCTCGGAACGACACTAATTGAAATCGTCGAATTTCGCGCGTTGATGATGTTCGCTTTGATGTATCGCCTTTATACAAATTGCCAACAATAAGCGAAACATTGGAATGAGCGCGAACGAACTAAGCAGAGAAACGTGATAATAAAAAGCATCAAATTAAAATGCGAAGCTACTCAATACGTTTCAGTATTTTATAAATGTTTGTCTGAGTTGAAATCAAATACCTTTGTATCGTATCATTTGAAAAAACATCGAAAAATTATTACAATTTATAATGAAAATTATTTTGTGCACCAGAATGTAACACAAATATATTCTATATATAAATATTTCATTTTATTTAAAAAAATTTATTTAAGAAATTAATAACGTATGATGAGATAAAAATTAAAAAATAATAAAAAATAAAGTTTAATTAAACAGAATGCAAAATATTAATTTTTCTATCTATATACATTTATTTTCGTATTTTCTATAACTCTTTTTAAATTTGTACGTCAATAAATAATTACATTAATTATTCAAAAGTATAAACGTAAAAAAGGAAAAATGTGAAAAGCTTGCTTACATTAAAGAATTACTGATTTAAGAGCGGCGCACTATAGCATACGCCCTACAAGAAATTTAAGGCTTCATAAATGCCATAGCTTCTACTGATGCAACAGGTCGCGAATTCGTTAGTAAGAAGTCGTTAAGCTATCATGTTTCAGAGAAATTTATATGCATGCGCGATTAGTTATGTTGACAGAATAATATGCAATTATCTCTTTGTTTCTTTTTTAAATTGCGCATTTTATATTTTTTGTATTACGTGGTAATATATATTACATTAACATATCAATTACATGATATTTTTGTTATTTTAACTTTATATTATAACGGTATTTATTGTTGTAAAATATGTAATTATTTTAGGCATTATTATTGATAAGACATTTTAAATCATATAATTTAAACATATAGTTAGTTGTAAGATAATTTTATTTGTTATTCATGCCAATTCTAGCAATCTACATAATTTGAAGATTGATCTTATAAAACAAGTAACATATCACATATAAAGTAGTTGTAAGACTCGTTGGTTTCGACACGGTGCAACAGGTCACGAACTTCATAGTAAGAGAATGCCACTGCCTCGTTTAAACTATTATCCATGGCCTTAATTCATATGCATGGAAAATGCGAGCGCCAAGAATTGGAGCAATCGAAGTGAAGTTGAAATTCATTTAACGCGCATTGCTCCGGGCGAAACGAAGATCGTGAGGAACTCCGGTATATTGCTGCATATACTACGCGTGTAAATATTATCGAGCTTTTAATCCCGAGCGTAGAGTGTTATTGCAAAATAGTTTGCGAATAAATTGCATGGAATTTGTTGGAAAAACCATAAGACGAGATCAGAATGAGTTTAACTTTTCATCGCGGTAAACAAGTATTCATTCTATTGAACATATTGATAGATTCGATCGGTCAAATGTTAGTTTGAAATGGTTATTTGACTTTAAAATTAAAATTCCTTAAAACATTACTGAAAGTCTAAATATGGAACTCGATTAATTTAAAAATTTAATTTTTATTTATTTTTTTCATTAAATATTTTCTTCTACTTATCCTGTCCATTTCAATATTTATTTGAAGGAGAATTTTGTTAAATCTGATATTATTTAGTTAAATATTTCTAATATGAGTCAAGATAGGTGGTAAGAAAGTATCAAATTGAAAATGTCAAATTTTGTACCGGAAAAATGCCATTTGTGAGAAGTCTTACTTTATTATTTTTTTCTAAAGAAAAATGCAGCTGAAAGTCATCGTTTGTTTGTGGAAGCTTACAAAGAATATGCTCCATCGGTAAGCATGTGTGAAAAGTGATTCAAATGATTCAGAAGCAATGATTTTGATTTGAATGATAAAGAGCATGGAAAGCCGAAAAAATTTGAAGATGCACAATTGGAAATTGAAGTCTGAAACTATCACTGTGAAGGGTACCAATACATTTGAACCGAGCTGTGAAGGAAAAACGATCGAAATGCGTTTTTTTTTATAAAAAAAATCCGTAAAGTCATATTTGTATATCCAATATTCTAAGAATTTAAAATGAATAATTAAGAATGTATAAGCTAGTGAGAAATAACTTATTATAATGTCGAATCTACATCGATATAATGATTTCTATGTCATTTCGATGTTTAATTAACGGTTATTTCTCGCTGATAATGTGTGCTTGACCACAACTTAATTCAAACTACGCATTTAGTGCCTAAAAAAAATGCTTTGAAAAAATTAAGTTGAGATAAACATTATGATTTACTCTTATAAAATCTATTTATTATTACATTCGGCTAATTTTGATACTAATTCTATCCTCGAAATCAAACTTTAATTATCATAAATTATAACATCTTATAATATAATTTAACATTGTAATTTGCATATAATATAATTTAACATTGCAATTTGCATAATAGGATAAGTGTTCAATTTCACTTAACAATTAATTCTCTTAAATTGATTTTATACATCCCTCATAATTATTACAACTGACTTCATTGCTTCAAAAATTACAGTTATTAAGAATAGAGAAAAACATTAAACTTTACTTGCTCTTATAAATGGAACTATCATATTTAATTGTTTCGTTAACCTGATAGCTGAACCTGTAATCGACGAATCTGCCTCTATAATTGTACTTGATCTTATAAATTGTCGAGATGTTTCGATGCATACAGAACGAAATCGAGACATCTAGAGTAGAATATAATATTATAATGTTTAACGAGCAACAGGTCATCTGAGTTGGTCAGAAGCAAGTTGATAAGTATTGTATGATCTCGTTAAACTATTAAATACTATCCGCATTCGTATGCAAGGTGAGATACAAGAATACAAGCTTGAGCTACGAATGTGGTTGCACGTGTGTGACGGAGTAGAATTTCCATTATTTTACGCAGACGTATGGAGGCGCGTCGACGCGAGATATTCTCTCCACCGTCTTCCTTTTCGAGTTTACAACCGGCTGCGCTATGATACGAAAGCTCCATAGAAAACTCAGGAACCATGTCACCTCTCTCGTAGGACATAGACAGGGCGGATAGCAACTCATTTGCATTCTACGATATGGTATTGAGATGGTCCAACCGGGGTTGTTATTCGACGCTAGAAAGATTGAATCTCGAGGATAGGGAGAAACGAACGTAACAAAGTGTGCGAAAATATTGAGAGAGACATCGATCGGGTTTTTGCGTGGGAGATATATTGGAAAACAAATTGTCGACTATCGTAGAATGATAGGAATCAGTTTTTATGAGAGATTGATACAAAAAAAAATGAAGTGGTATTACTTTTTCTAGATACTGTCATGTATAATGATTTTAAATATAAAGATTTAGATTGTGAAGTGTTAAATGAATTAATTGAAACGAGAGATAATGCAAATTTAGAATTGTAATTAATTTATAATTCTACAATATAATTTATTTTTCAAAGAGATTTTATAATATTTGAACAATTTATTAACACTGATTTTTAGCTATGTATGCTTCGTTATATACATTTCTCCATTATTTCCCACAATTGAATTGTGTCACATAAAGTATAGATACTCGAGTAGATATTTTAGTTTGGCGTGACCTAGCGAGTTGTTCGCTTTTCGCTCTGATTCATCGCATTCAACTCGGAGAAACGCACGATAAAGGTTGCAATCGTACCGGCTATTCGCGCACTGACAAAAGCCAGCGAAAAGAATGACGTAGATTGTTCCGCAACTGTTGCATCACTGTTACATCCACTGACATGTTATTCGACCGTATATTTGATATTACATATACGCATAGGAATGTCGAGAAGAGACAAACTTCTCTAACAAAATACTCAGATTAATTCGTCGAGTTACATTTTTGAAAAAAGTTTGTTATCGTTCAATCATTCAAACATTTAGGTCATAGAACTCTTTAATTTATTTTCTTCACATCAAGTTTTTTGTATTGTTTAAAGATTTAAAAACATATGAAGTTGAAAATATAATATTATTTTAAGACAAATTATTGCTTTCTAAATAATAAGCACTCGTGCATTAAAAACATTATCATAAAACATTATCATACTCTAAAATTTTTTGTAGCGTTGTTAGTCTTGGTGCATCAAAAACAATATAATAAATGTGATATATTGGTTGTGTTCAATACAAAAAGCATTTTTGTTTGTGAGCAACTGTAATAATTTTTTAATATGATTGTTTTTTGCTCTTAGTTCTTCACTGGATCTAAATACAATATATAATCATGTTAAAGAATTTTACGATAGTTGCAAAGTTGTTATTTCTGCTAAATGCAACCAATTTGTTATTAATTTTCCAATTTGGGTATAAATGTACACGATTGCAATATTTGAAATCAATTAAAAAATGTGTTGTACTTTTTATCCCTAACGATATCTTATTAAACATCGCGATCGTTTCATGACAACATTCGTGATATCTTATATTCATGCTAGACGACATTGAACAAAGATTGGCGAGATCCTTCGTCCTTTCAATCGAGTCGTCGTCGAGGAAGGTGGTAGTGGCGAATGGGAAACGTGAGGGAGGTGGTCGCGCGAACGAGAGCGCGAGGATTCGCTTCGTCGACCGCAACTAAAACGTGGCCCCGCGACAGAGAGAGTTCAGCTGCCAACCGGTAATGGGATTCCTCTGTTTCCCGGAACAATGATACGCTACGTCGCGGTATGAATTACGCATAATATAACGCCGGCTGGCTTGGTTTGCGGGGGTTGTATACGGCATAGGAAGGCATAGGAAAGGGTAGGTTCAGTGTGAGCACTCCGTGGAATATGAAATTCAAAAATCCCCAGATTGAAGAGAGATGTATGCCGTATAGTCTCGAGAGACGACGAGAGTCACGCGTTGTCTGCGAGCTTTTGCTGGTAGCAATTGTCAACGGGGTGATGCAAATTGCACCGGTAAAACCGACGATTGGGGTTGCTTTGAGATACGTGTGGAATTGAGATACTTGACTATAAATTTTGAAAACTGTCTAAGTAAATTTAAAATTATATTATAATAATATTCTATTTTAGTAATATAAAATATATACATACACACATATATATATATACATACATACACAGGATCTTTATCTAAGGCTTATTCAAGTCTTTTTATTCACTGTGAAAAAGTTTTTTTTAACAATTTTTTAAAATAATAAGATATAAAACTTGATATCACAAGGAAATTTGTCTGAATATGGCTTCCGGTATTCATTTTTAAGAAAATCATTAAGTAAAGTAAGTAACACAGTAAATAAAGTCGCTATTTTTTTCA
>NW_011627293.1:753768-781625 GCF_000204515.1 Acromyrmex echinatior
ATACAAATCATATATATTGTTATATATATTTACCGTTAATTAATTATAGATTAAATAAAATATGCTTTTTAAATATCATTTTTATCAAAATCATTTTTATCAAAATCATTTTTATTAAAATACGTCTATTTTATATCAATTATATCATGATCTATTTACATTTATCAACTTTTGTATAAATACTAATATAAAATTCAAAGCAAGTTTTATGTATGATATTTAAATAATTACATTATAATTAATTATGACATATTTGACAATTATTTCTAAAAATTTTATAATTACTTTAAAATTATTAATATTCAGATTACAGAATTATAAATACAATCCGGATTTTACATACATATATCATCTGAATAGTAATACTTAAATTATTAATGAATTTAACTTGAATTTAACTAACAATAAGCGGATAATAATTATTTTGAACAATTCCAATGCTACAGTATCAAGAAGTTTTACAACTCTTATATAATATATGGATAGCTATAATATAATTGTATATGCTATACAAAATGTTATATAAAATATGTAAATGAACATGTGATATAATGAAAAGGTATAGTAATAATAAATTATAAGTAATTAATAAAGCAGATAGTAAATCATAAATTTATACATAGTTGATTTAGTCGTGGAACTGATTTTTTTTACATTACGTAATAACTCAAAGCGAGAAATTACTCATCAAGTACGTCTATTTATATATGTATTATGTAGTGTCCAAGCTAACATTGTTGTTACTAATGTTACATACAATATGACCTCAAGATTCTGTCGAGGGATGTGTATCCTTGTTAGCTTCTGTAATTTGACCTGTATGTATACACAGAGTGATTAAGAAACCAGAATATTATTAATGTAATTAAATTTACAATATTGCATTACAATTATGTATATTTAATTATAGAATCAAAACTTCTATTATTCATATTTCTTAAAAAAAAATGTGCAAATGCAATTACAATTTGGATTCTATAATACATGTACAGGAACTCCTCACTGAATATCAATTATCGAATATTTAGATAATATATATAGATCACTGCAAATTTAAATTAATAGAACTTAATATGATTAAAATTATTAAAATTATTTAATTAGATTATGATTGTAATCTTTATAAAATACGTGTAATATATTGATGGTAAATTATTAAAACATAACTTTATACGGATATTATATTTTTATATATTAGATGCTATATTAGATGCTATATTAGATGATATTTTTATATATTATGCAATACTTCAAACTATTTTTTATAAATAGTAGAATTATATATTAATCATTTAAACAATAAAACATTAATATTAAAAACATTAATATTTGCGATATTTACCATTATTGAGTTTTTTTATTTTCTAAAGCATATTATCGTAATAAGAACTTGTATAGTCATATAATTTTCTTTAGCTTATATAGATAGCTGTGTCCTTGCATCTACATTACAATTTCCAATTCTTCTACGTAATCCCATATATTATGAGTTTGTCTCAAGTGGTTTTTTAACACATCTATTCCGTAAAATGTTCTAATAGAATAATTGCAATGCATGCAATTTGTAGAACAATTTTCGGTGTTCAATGTGAAATGTAGCGGCAGCCAGGTACTTGTAATTTTATTTCGTATCTCAATTATTAATTGTGAATGTCGTTGTATCAGATGTTCCTCTAACCATGATTTATTATATACATCACACCATATCTCGCTACAAATTTTACATTTTACAGTATATAATTCTACTTTAGAGAAATATTGCCATATCGGATGAATATCGTTTATCCAATCTAAGACGTTTTCTTTATTATATACTTTATGAGATTGGTATAAGTGTGCTATTGGAGTCATCTCTAATCCGTACTTATAAATTTTATCACAAAAATTGCACTGTATGTTAAATTTGTTTAATTTATTAAAATACTTCCACAACCAATTATTTCTCTGCGCCACTATTATATCCGCACAATATCATGTAGCGTGTGTTACTAAATATTGTCTATTGTACCGGCATGCCGACTATGCCAAGGAAAATATTCAGAAGAACAGTTTGGGGACGATCGAAGAGAAACATATTTTGATTCTGTTTTAAAATACAAATATAAATACATAATTAAAATCTTATTAACAGTTACGTGTTATAGGTTTGTTTTTAATTGCTTGATTCCTAGAGTTTATTTAAATTGAAATATATATTTTGTCTAACTTGAAAAAATAAAGCTTAGTATTAAAGATAAAGTATAAGCTTACGTAAAAATATATTTTACATATTGTATAAAATTGTGTCAAAAATGTTTCCTAATATTTTGTTTCTGTGATTATTAGAACATAAATTATTACATTGTTTAAATTGTGTATTTTTTTGGAATATTTTTAGTAAAGTTTCAATTTACTTTTGAAAATTAGTGCATTTTCTTCTTGTAAAACATACTATGAATTGTTTAAATTAATATAATAATTAAAAACTTATTTAAAATATAACATTCAATAGTTATATATAATTACGAATTAACAATTATTGACACACATACACACATATTTTTTCTAAAATTTATCAAAAAGTATAAACTCATTGCCGTAATATCAGAGTTTGCGGCCTAAACAAATTTTTTGCCTACGTTTGAACTTTATTCTGAATCATTTGCGATTTAGCAATCCACAATAATATCAGCCAACCGTATACGTTCAAGATAATATGCGGAAGCAAGATAAGCCGCGTATGTATTGATTTCGTAGCTAACGCGCGTGTGTAACTTTCGGGTTCATAATAAAGCTTAGCCGATTCGTAGGCACGCATGAGTGCACGGATAAGATAATAACGCAACGAGGAAGTCTTCGCACGCATCGGCGCGGTGACTCCCTCAGAAATTTTCCTCTTGGAAGCTTATATACGTACGTACGCACACCGGAGGTGAGGACCTGTGACATGGAGATAAGTTCGATGGGCTGGCAATATTGACCTTTCGACCCTCCGTTGTGTAAACTTGCGCACGGTTATCAGCATCTCCTCTTATTGAGACTTGCTCGTCCTCGAAGTGCGAGCGGAGAACTTTATTATTTTACTGAGTTATTATAATGTCGCATCAAGTTGGCATTTGTCTCATTAAATACGAAGAATGATAAAAATTGCAAATGAATGATTGCGAAGAGAGAGAGAGAAGGAGGGAGGAGGGAGGGAGAGAGAAGAGAGAGAGAGAGAGAGAGAGAGAGAGAGTAGCTCTCGTTTCTGCGGGACGATATGGAAAATAACTCGCCATGTAACATATTTTGCTAGATTTATAATTTAACGCACGTTAGAGATTTCACGAAAAAATCAGGGATTTCTTAAATTTTTATTAGATTTGCATTTTAACCAATTTTAATTAAACCGTATTTAAATTTTTAACAATTCTATTTTTAGTCATATTTAACTAAATGTTATAATAAAGATCGTTTTATTATTAATAGCATTATATTTCAACGTATTTGCTTTAACAAAAAATGTATTATTATTTAATCTTTAAATACAAATTAATTTGACTTACCATAATTTATTTAAATGTGCTGAATTTTTTTAACGGACGTTTTTGTTTTACATATGATCTATTTGAAAGAATATATCCTTCAAATACTTCAACAGTTACATACCGATCGTCGAATAAGTGTATTTGGTCACACTTGCTTTGACAATTCCGAAACACTCAGAATGCCATGCGGTCACTAGTGAATCAAGATGATCGACACAAGATCTATGTACTTGATATTCATGGACTATTCATAGAGCGACACCTGAACTGATCGTTGGAAGAGGCTCTTCGTTATTGACGATATAATGGATTGTTAAGTGCATTATATCCATCATGTAAAGGTAATAGTTTAATGCAGAATCAAAATAGAATAAAATATTGTTTCATAAATATTAAAATCAAGCTATAAAGGAAAGATTAAAGGTAGATAAATATAAAATTTTAAATTTTAATTTTCTTAGAGAGTATTGTATTTACTTTCTGGATTTGTCATTTCTTACGCAGAGAAAATAATCTCTATTTCCTGAAGAACGTAGAATGTTCGGCAATTATTTATTACCAACTTTCAAAAATAAATAGAATAAAAGAATTAGTATATATTGTAAAATATAAATGTGCTTATTATAATTTAATATTATAAATTTTATTGTTATTGTCCGTTTTAAGTTAAAAATTTTGAACTAAAAAATGTTTTAAATCATTTTTTTCCAAACTTTTTAACGTCGTTTTAAATAATTGAGATTGTTTTTCATGTATAGCTTAGAATATTTACAAAACGCTTTTTATCAATTCTCTCTACAATCGCATCAATATTTAACGTCAGAATTTTTTTAGTTTTTTAAAATTATTTTAGTGAATATTTACATGTATATACTTATAATATAGTAAAAGTAATATGTCGAAACACTGCGCATAACTTACTTATTATAAATGCAATTGATTCCATTGATACATTATATTGAATCTCGAAATCTAATATTTACCAAATGGATTCTCTTGGCAAATATACGCGCTATCTGGATTCTATAGTCGCGTTTTTCATCATGTTGCAAGCCTTTAAACCGACGAGGAGGGCTGTCCGCATCAGCAAATATACGAGTCGGTCGAAGCGTACGTAATTTTTTATGATACATCACGCACCGTTGGTAGATGACAGGTAAAACGAAACTCGTTAGAAATATCGAATCGCAGAAGATTGCCTAGATCGTCAATGAAATTTGCGTACTACATATTTTTGTTACACGTTGCAACAGAATTAATATACTCTAAATATTCGTTTTCATAAGATCTGATGCTTTGGTGAGTTGTCACATGTTATTGTAATTAATAATAGAAAAAAACGTTTATACTCTGATTTTATGTCAAATAATTACACAGATACACGAAACAAAATTTTATATTTAATCCAGAAATTCTGATATCTATGACATTTTTATGTATCAATTTAATTCATTGTTCGAATTGTTCCATCACGTCACAACTTTCTTTATCGACGGAAAATAGCTCGATTTTCCAATAGTTTTAGAGTCATTTATGACTTAGCTGCTTTTAATATGCAATCTGAGGTAAAACAGAGAAAATAAGTTCAACATGCAAGTTTATAAAGCTGGTAATATACAAGTTGATAGATTAAAAATACTGAAAAATCGAGCTATTTTCCGCTGATTAAAAAATTGTGACGTGATAAAGCAATTTAGACATTAGATTTGGTTTCAGAGCGTAAAAGGCTATCATGGTCTAATCTCCAGATATAAAAATTTTTTTGTATATTTTTTTGTGTTATTTAATGTTATGCCAAACGTTAAATAAAATTTAATGTCGTATTATTTTCATTAAATAGTTTTGCTGTAAGGTATACGATGTTTTTCACTATAATAACATTTTGTTTTTTTTTTAAAACATTCGAAATTCTTTAAGTTTTTTTTGACATATTTTTTAACACGTACATAATTTTAGATAAGATCATTATTTATTATCATCATGGAAATCATGGAAATAATTTTAGCGTCATATCATATGCTATTTATTTTTTTAAGTTATTAATTTTTTTTAATTATAGAAATCATTTATTAAAAATTTCCGATTTTTCCGAGGGACATATCGTTCTCGTTTTCTAAATTTATATTTTAACACGGACTTTATATTGCCGAGTCACAAAGAGTTAATCTGTCGAGGCGAGATACACCCACTTTGAATTTCGTGGAAGCTGCGTACGACCCATTTAATACACAAGTGGAATACCATGCGCCATGCATGAGCGAAACTACGAACATAGATGGGCACCAACGGCATTATCCTTGGCAA
This sequence comes from Acromyrmex echinatior, assembly GCF_000204515.1. Next base: position 759,579 of record NW_011627293.1, read on the forward strand.
TTAGCGAAATTGCATTTGGCGTAGCGTATGTATCGCATATCCCGTCACTGCAAGGCGGCCTAAGGGATGTCTGCAGGCGTTTCTCCGTATCACATCCTCTTTCACCGTCTCTCGCTTTTGCTCTGTACGATTACTCTCCGATATAGAGTTTCTCTCTTTCCGACAATCCCCCTATTCTTCCACCGCTCTCATCTCTCTGCTCTTATTCTCTCTGACCATCATCATTTTCAGAGCAAATTGGCTATTGCGAGATATTGCGCAACAAACGGTTTTCTGGAAAATCCGTCTTAAACTATTGGACTTATGAGCGATCTTGTCTAAATCATTTGATGGCCTCTAGCTAGTTAGTAATTATAATTGTTCATTAACAAAAGCAGATTTATGAATTAAGCTTTAATGAATCAAATGTGTTGACAGGTAACAAATTACAGATAAAAAGTGACATATTTATATTTTGCAATTAAATTAAATATGTACAAAAATTTGTCAACGACTTTTAACAAAATTAACAGTTATATATTGAAGCAGCATTTATCTTGCGACTCAACAATTTTCGCTAATTAATTATTCGATCAAATTTAGAACGCTTGATTTTTGAGGATATTATTACGATGATAATATTAAAATCAATTATTCTCGGTAGAGAAATTACAGATTTAATTAATTCGTTTAACAGCGGAAGGATCTCCATCTCAACAAGGGTGTTCACCAGAAGGCTGTTAAAAGGATAAGAAAATTTTATTGTCAGACTACATTGGCCTGGCGGGCTTCAGCAGAAAACTGGAGATCAATGTACCCGGAGCGTTTACAGAATGTGTTTGGGAGTAAACGACTCGGGCTAAAGCGGATAAGATAACCTTCTCGAGATTCGTGCTTGCGAAGTGAATTACCGACCGGCTCCGACCCTCTCTCGCGCGATTCGCGCAATGAAATTCTCACGAAAGATTTTCCTGGTCGACGATGTAAATTTAGGATATCGGTAGCGAGGAGTTCCGCCGGTATCTCGAGGCTAAGTGCGGAGGTACAGTAATTTATCGTTTCCCCTTCTGCCTCTCTGTGCCATCCTCCGCCGTCCCCTTCTACCGCCTCTCTGTATTATTAATCCCGCAAGATATCGAGCGAAACATGGAATCCTTGCAGAATTCTTTACGCGCAAAAGGAATAGTGTCATTAATAATCGGAATTACCTTTTATCTCGGTAAATTGCGCCGCGCGCTTTCCGTCGCGCTTCCTCATCAATTCTTTCTACCATCTTCGAAGAATTTTGCAAGAAATATGCAGAAAACAGTTTAGCATACGACTTTCGTAATGTGTCTGATTGTATACGATTGTTGGAAACTGTACAAGCAATTGTAATATCGAATAAAATGTTTCCATTTTATTCAAAAACAACATTATAACTAAGAATATGTTATTATGGAAATACATTGAATCTTTATCTTAATATTTAGTATTTTTTTGAAAAAAATATAAATCTGCTGAAAATGTAGAAATATTAAAACATAAAAGTAATTAATCTAACAAATTCTAACAGACTTACATTTATCCATTAGCGAAATTAAATCACATTACTGGAATATCAGTCTTCTGTTTAAGACAGCGATCGCTTCGGACGTTACGAAAGATCATGCGAAGTGGAATAGTGCGCTTCATCTATTTTCCAGATTGTCTTCTACGGCGATACGGTAAATCCCGTCGGTCTCATTGCGGTAGATTCAGTTTCAGTCTCACGAATAAATTTAACCGACGCTCAGCGATGGTACAGAGAAAAGGAAAAGGGCTGCATATACAAAGGAAAAGGCCGTAGAAGTGGAACGAGTCACGAGCAAGAGAGACGTTCGCACGTTGTTCACTTCAGGAATACCTTAACGGCTCAATCCCAGCCTGAAGGCACGTGGTCTGTCGAAAGAATGGCACTAAGCGACGTTGGAGTTGCTTGAAAAAGAGAGAAAGAGAGAAAAAGGCCCGCGGGAGCGATTTCGCCCTACCCTCGAAGAATTTCAATAACCACTTTTATTTCTATTACATTCGCTGAAAATTTCTCGTTACTGCGAGTCTCCAACTGTCATTGTGGTGAAAAGAATAAATGTGAAGCGATACAAGACGATTGTTGGAATGACAATAAAAAAAACTATTTTTGATTTTTTAGAAATGTGAGATTAATAATTTTTGGAATTTCTACGTTTAAACGTCTTAACAGGAGAACCTCTTTTTACTTTAAAGAAAATATAGGATCTTTTAGAGTTATTTATTTAATTACTTTAGATAGAGGGGTATTTTTTATGCAATTGTGAAAAGAATATTTTTATCATTTTTTATATTTTGTAAAAAAGGAATATTTGAATTGTCTAATATCTCAAGTAAAATACTTACATAATTCAAAGGTTAAGCAAATATTTCTATGTGTATGCGCAAAGTTATTGTGTGCTCTGACCTTAATTACGTCGGTCTATCTAAATATTTCGTTGATATCCTTTCTTTACATTTCTACGTAACATTTAAGATGATATTTATACTCACAACATGATTCTTATATACAAAAAAATTTATATTGAAGAAATAAAATATTTAGAATAAAGATTTGTATTTAAAAATACAGACAGTTTAGTAATAAAATTTTGGTTAGAGATCAACAAAGTGCATTTAGCTAATTATTAGAAATAGATTACTCCTATGAAAGTTGATGTCATTAAACCATTGCAATGATATGAAAAACTAATATGGAATTCTTAATATTTACAAAAAAAATACTAAATTTTTATTAGAGCATATATATATATATATATATATATATATATTAGGTGTTGAAATATTATATTATTCAATAAAGTCGATAAATAAGGATAAAATTAGAATGAAAAAATAGAATAAAAACTTGTTATAAGCGTAAATATGATTAATAATCAAGTGGCGGTATATCATTTTTTATTATATATTATATATTAATAAATTACAGTTACAATATTCCATCTGACTGTGAAATATATTCTGTCAATCCGTTATTTATGTCTGTGAAATTCATATCGAAAAAGTTTTTAAATATTGTTTTCCTGTATATAAGTTTATATAATATTTAATCCTGAATGCATAGAAGAGATCAAATGCAGATCTCAAATCTTTTTAAAAATAAGACATTTAAAGAAAGAGAGAAATAAAACGATATGATTAAATTAATAATGTTTCTTTTTGCATTTTATGAATAATTTATTTCAATTTTGTATAAATAATATATGGAAAGTACATAAGTATTTTATTCCAGTCATTATCATGAAATAACACCATAAAGAAATGCAAATTACAATTTTATATTCGAATATTCTACTCACAGCTTTTATTTTTTTTTCCTTACTTTTAATTAATTATATAATAAATATTGGATAATAAAATCTAAAATTGACTTTGTTGTATTTATTTGATATAATAATTTACTTAACTTAATCATTCTATAAAAATAAAAAAATTTCTATAAAAAAATATTTCACATTTACTCTCTTCATAATTCCATTATTGTCCTCCTATACAATAATATATAAAGCTGCACACACATCGCTACTAACTAACTCGAGTCTCCCCGTACAAATGACAACACGGAGCTCGGCGATCTTGTGTATACTGTAACGTGTTTATCTATAAAACATAGCGGAACTTTAGAAAGAATTGTTAAACTTTATTTATATTACCTTATTTTCGTACTTTTAAATATTTTTTACGTAAAATTAAAAATTTTACATTTTATTTTTCTTTACGCTTTCCAGGATTAAATATTATACATATTTATATGAATAAGCTTATAAGAAAGCTTATAAGATTATCTTATTTAATCTTGTCTTTATATATTAATAATCTAACTTTGTTTAAAACAAAAATATTTAATACTATAAAATCCAATAACTTATAAATAATTTATTTTAATCGTCTATATATTATTACTATACGTTCTTCGACAGCTGGCTAACAGTCACTACATTAATAACGATGTCAAAGGTGTCATAAAAGTAATAGTTTCTCAAATTCAAGGCACTATTAAATAATCTCTAACTTAAATGTTATATTTTTATCTATCCGTTTTTTTAATCCTAGCTATACACATTAGAGAGAGAGAGAAGGTCCCAGAAACCCCAGTACTATTTGTTAAATCAAGATTTTTTTTCGTATTTCTACATTTTTCTTTTTCTTTGAATCTATATATCTCGAAGCTCCTTAATTCTGTCGACACATTATGGACTTGTTCCTTAATCAATTTTTCATTGATTGAAAAAAAAATTAATTGAAACCTGTCCATTTTTATAGAAGTAACAAATATGGACGGAGTCCCGAATGTGTATATCAAGGATAGAAAAAAAGAATGTATATAACTATATGGTTAAATATAAAATATATTGAATATTTTCTATTATAATATCTATTATATTTCCGATACACAATTTATGCATTAATTAATAAACACACATAATTAAGAAATCTTGATAATTAAGCATTAAATGTTTTTAATAAGTCGATAATTGTAACTTTTAGCATCTTATGATCGCACTCACTATTGACATTGATGTATCCTCGTAGAAAATATTCTATACTTGCATCATATATATTCATTTTTCGTTAGTGATTTCCAAACGAACCTTGAGCGAAATATCAATTCCGTGAAAGGCAGAATATCAATTCTAAACAAGAATGCCAATCCATTGCTATCAATATAAAAAGTAACATAAAATCGATAGGCTAACCAAACCAGTTTTACATGTATCATGATTATATACATATATCTCTGTCATTCCATCAAAGAAATACGATTACATTTAATAAAATACATTTACTCCCAAATATAAATATTATATTTTTACTACAATAAAATTATTCTTAGAATAAACACAAAGAGATAGTTTTATGAGATAATAATAGTTTTAAGAAATTGCGTGCACATATTTATCTAATAAATTAAAATGTGTAAGTATTTAATATTTATCTCAATTTTCACACAATGTTTTCGAGAATGCTCTAAATATAATACAAAAGCAATAACTAAAGTATACATAAATGTCTTATATTTTTAATTAACTTGTATAAATTCTAATTTTTGACAATTCTCAAGAATTAGAGTTTATGCTGAAGGAAATTGAAGTGATAAATAACGGAATAATTTTGTATGAATTAGTAGGTGCGCAACTAAGTTCTCGCTGTTATTTTGATGGCATTTTCATCAAAATACCAGCGAGAACTTAGTTGCGCATCTAATAATTTTTTTAATATAAAATTTAGGGATACAAGACTGACAAGACTTTTCATTGTATAGAGAGAATAATTATATTATTGTCAAATAAATATATTCTTTATTTTATGTAGCTATTGTTTTTAGGTTTTGAGTATATATTCCAAAGGCAAATTTGATACCTAAATACCTAAAATATTTTGAAAAAATAAGATCTGTATTTCTTTTAATGTGTAAGAAATATAAATATTTAGGTATTGTTTAATATCCAAATATTTATATAATAATAAATATAATACTATGTAGTAATTTAATCTATGTAGTAATTGCTATTTTTTAATTTTGCATATTAAGTAGGCATTTTAAAAGAATTTAACAGTAAAATAATACATATTTAGAGAAGTTGCTTCGTATTTTCAGTAGAATCTATTCTTATCGTACCAACGGCATATGCAAATTACTATTCTTATCGGATTGAATGAGAATAGATTATACGGAACGAATTAGATTATACGCGCGCGCGGCACGAATAAAAGTGATTTTCTCTCAGGCTTCCTTCGTCGATTCCGATACGAGCGCGAAGTTCGTCGGTGATTTGTGCCAATCAAATAGCACGCCAATTTGGTGCATTCAATCCACCGCACGCACGCGCGACTAAACTTTCTCGATGCAACTCGTGCGAACGTGCGAAGAAAGAAAATGCAGCCTGGCAGGCCGTCGCTCACGCGGGCATTGAAAGATTATCGTGTGAAATTTATTTGAGGGGGCAGCGAATTCGCTGGCATGTGTCAATCTTCGAAGCTTACCCTTTTTATATTACGAAATTTATTTGTTCATTAATTGCGGTATTGTAAAGGAGAGCGTGAAAGCGGATTAAATGATAGACCGCGTCAAAAGCGTATTATTTGTAATTTTATTTTAAGAGAACGCGATGATGCTGCTATAACGCCTAAGAAAGAACACAAACGATAAAACAAATTGATAAATTTTTTTTCTCGAATATTCTCAGTTTCTCACGAACGACATATCTTCACGTAATGAAAAATTCTCGTCAATCTGTTACTATCACCGAACGAGAGCGAAACGTGTCTCAATTTGCACTATTCACTGTACGTTCAAGCTTTTCTAACGTGTCTGCGAAGAAGGATATCGTCGAGAGAGGAAGAGAGAGAGAGAGAGAGAGAGAGAGAGAGAGAGAGAAACTACACGAATGCAATGAAGGATTATCGTGCAAAATTTATTCGATCGAGCGAGATTGCCGGGGACGAAGCTTTCCTTCGTACGCCCTTGTATTAGTGTCTACACACACACACACACACACACACACACACACACACACGCGCGCGCGCGCGCGCGTACATATATGTATAATATATGATATATGCAGAAGTTCATGCACGATGACAAATCAATCGAACTGTAACAACTGTCACGTCCTCGCAACGTAGAAAATGCATTAGAATGCATCGCGAAACGTGCACGCGATTTCAATCGGCAGGCGCGAATTTATGGTGGATCGAGATCGCATTCGGTCGCTCTAAATTGATTTTCACAAGAACAACAGAGTTAAACTGGCGCTATAGTTAACTTTGCAAACCAGGTCACTTTGATACCACACGGCTATTGTTCTAAATTTTCTAGTATAGGATATACATATCTATGTGTCTGCATGTGCAGTATATCATTAATATCTTATGTAACAGTATATTACTGTATATTACTATTAAAAAATGCTAAAAATCACATAAATTTTAGCAAACATTTACTTCGTGTAATTTTATTTCGATCTTAATCTTAACCAATAACTTTCAAAAAATAGTACATTTAAAAATTGCGTTATATCGTAATAGTATTTTATTAATATCTTATGTAAATTGTTCTGAAATCTTACAAATTCTCAGATCAAAACTAAGTGCTCAAAAGTTTTACCGTGCGATTCTTTATTTCGCAAGATTCTTTTCGATGTCATGACTTTTGTAACGCTACCATCTCTTATCTGCTTCAGGCGTTCTTCTCAAAATAAGATTTGGTAAACTTCTATCACGGCAATGACTGATCATACGAAATCCAGTCTATAGGAATCACGCAAAAGACTTTGTTACGAATCTCAAGATGCAATCACGACGATCTCTGAACCGGTAATGTTATCGGTAAATGCACCTTATGAGCTTTATGGTATCAACGAGGCTATATGTGTGCATACACGGTTTCTTACTATACTATGTATCTTCTGAGTATAATGTCCCTGTATGGTATAACCATGCCACGAAGCATTCCCTTTGAAGTACATGCCTCGATCTCATTTTATAAGAAAACATGTGGCAAAGGATCTAATATTATCGAGGCAATAAGTATAATATATATCCGAGATTGCTCGCGATACGTGCTCGTTCACCCCTCCTCCCCTCCCCTTCCCCATCGGTGATCAGCGGTGGGCATCGTAATAAGTATGCAGTAATTTCAAATTTTTCGAATAACCCGACGGAATTCTCGAAAAATCACTTGTTTCCGATATGTGCGGCCGTGTACTCTCCGTGGTGCAAGCCACGAACGCAATTTCCACGTTCCATCCGTTTTATTTCCGCAATAACCTCCGGGCTGTTATAATTTTTCGTCGTACCGTTAACGAAATTTTGTAGATTTATCCATGCTGATTGAAACATCGAGAAACTTCCTGGATTTTTACATTTTCTGGGTTTTTATGTACATATTGGTACACGTGTACGGTCTCAGATCTGTTCTGTCTGTTTTTATAAGTTTATATTTATGTAGCCTTATTCAAATATCTACATTACATATTTTTAAACTTATTTTTTATCTTTTCCTTTTTAAGATTATATTCAAATTATCTTGGATAATCTAATCGCAGAACAGTCGACAATACAAAGAGAAAGTCATAATAGTAATAATTTGTTATAGTACTTTTTTTCACACATCAAAGAGCAGTTCAATTATCATAATAATTTTAACTGTTATTTGAAGTAATACAAGAGTTAGATATACATCATTAAAGTCGTAATGAGATACTCTGTGCAAATCAAGATTTGCGGTGGATCGTGTTATATTGCTAGAATTTCTCATCTGATTCGGATTACTGGCCAATTAATGACAATGGTTCCCCGAAATGAATTAACGAAAACTATTAACCGACTTTTGTCATGTACTGAATAATTCCTTAATGTTGGCCAATTATTTAGCCACAATACGGCAATCGTATAGTATAATTAGAGTGTCCGTCTAATTGTGTTTGTGGAGTTTAATCTGTATAGAATGTATAGAAGAGAATGGGGAAATTGTGATCATGAGATAAACGTGCACAAGCGATACTATTGCAGTATATTAGAATAGTGATAACCTTTCATTGCATCGAGTAACAATTGGATGTACGCTAGTAGTGCACTACACTTGAACGTAATCATAAAACATATGCCGTTTAAAATAAATATCATACATATTTTCTATGATTTTGATAAGAAGAGAATTTTTGCAAATATCTAAAGGAAAAGTTAAATAAAAAAAATTCCGACGATTATTTATCAATTATAGAAAACTTTATTAAAAAAAAATTTTGGCTTTAAACTGTAATAATTATCTATTTGTTTTTATTATAAACTGTAATTTTAACAAAACTCAATTCAGTATTGCCCTGCATATGTAACTCTGAATAACAAAGGTTTCGTTTTTTGTTTATGATTATAATTATTTTGGTAATATATGCATGTTTTTTTTGTAGTTTAAAAACAAATACAAAAACTGGAGTATCTTTTAAATAGAAGTTTTTCTTATATAAAATTGATAAATAATCGTCGACTTTATTTAACTTTTCCCTTAAATATTTACAATTTTCCTGCACTTTTCCCGAATAGATACATATAGATACATACATAGCAATCATATATAATCATAACAGTTATTTTTAGATATTCTTTGGAAAATATTATCAAGATAAATAATAAGGGATAAAGTAGATTTAACAATATAGACAATGCGATAGATAAAAGATGTGCGAAGGGGAAAAGATGTAAGCAACGGATAGCAGGAAAAAGCCGAACACAAGAAGAAGACGTATTGTTTCTTCTACAGAAAGGAGGATAATGGAGCTCGCCTGTCAGATCGAGTTATGTCCTCCGCACAGATATAGAATGCCTTATATTTTTTTCTTCATCACGCCAACCAACAATAAGACCACAAAAGATCGATAGCGTTATTCTGCAGAGCGATTGCGATTACAGGATATCGATTATTTCTATAGTTTGATATATTATAACTAAATTTCTTTAATTCTGAAAAGAAAAAGCTCTTACTTTAGAGATTATTACAAAATTATATTTATTACAAAACGATGATATACAAAAAAAAACATACAGAATTGGCACTACGAATAGTCAAATTTTCAGAAAATAAAGAATGTGATTTTTAACGATAGTGCATTAATTCCAACTGTTTCGTAGCAAACGAAGCGGTTAATTTGAAATAAGGGCGAAAGGAGAAAGGCCAGGTGTTATACTGTGAAACGATGCACGAGACCCGCTACGGACCAAATTGCCGGCGGCAACGCCTGCGGTCAGCGGCCCGAAGGCTGTTCTCGTCGTGTCGCATGCGAAGATCGTGCAAAAATAGAACGAGAACAAAGTGGCGCTCTTTATGCGTGTCCAGCCGTTAAACACGCCGCCTACAACTGCATTGCGGAAGCGACGACTTCCGTGCCTTGCGGGAGCACGAATGAATTCCATTTATCATTGTACCGCGTGTCTGTTTTTATCTTTTTTTATTAAAATTCTGTATTTTCCGTGAGAAATAAGATATAGATAAGTCATCACATTCATCTTTGTAATTCGGAGCTGTCCGTATAACTATCTTTATATTATTAAATTTTTCCATACTTCTTTATTGCATTGAAGATCTTGATTTAGTAAAAGCGTACAACGTTCTGATAATGTATAAGCTTATATATATAAATATATATATAAGTAAAGTCATCTTTAATTAGTAGAAAAATGAATTATGTTTTCCTATGTAAAACATTTAGATGATACGCACTATGATATATTATCAAAATATTATAATATATTATTTATGAATAATTTTAATTATTCCTCTCTTTGCAATATTTGTAATATTTTTCCAAATTTTTTATTTATGATACAATACTTTTGCAAAAAGTATGGATAATAAGAAAAAAGAATAAATTAATGTCAAATCCATAATTACATTATTATTTTGTATTTGTTGTTGTTGATTGCAAATAAAAAAGTAATTCTTTAAAAAAAGCCACATGTACTTGCAAAATATTCGCTCTCGCAATTCGCTGGCATAAGTTATCCGACAGATACTTTTCACTCTGAGCCTTCTATCATGGCAAACGCAAAACTTCTGACGGTCTTGTTCGCCTCATATCGAAGCGTGCACGTCGGTATATCGAGAATGACATGCCACCCTTGTCTTATTCGGCGGACATTTCTGACGTGTTTCTCGTGAGTTTCGTATCAATGATGGAGCATGGCCGTCAATTCCACGATAAGGGAGCGCCATGGAGAAGTAGCGGTGGCTGCCCTATCGAGTTTCCATTTTCCGGACAGTGTGCCTTACAACGTATGCTGTCGTTTACTTATTTAACCGTTATTTCATCCTCTCACTTACCGGCCACCGACACCGCCGTCTTCCGCAGCATTCGCAACCGACCGACTTTTCCTTCTCTTTGGCAGCTCAAGATGATACTCTTATTCAAGTCATGAAATATTTAATGACTCACCTTTTCGATTGCCTGTGTTCTGTTCTCTTTAATATTTCTTTGTTTCCAACTTGTCTTGTGTCCACGTGTCATCTCTGGATCACACTGTTTGCTACAAATTACATTATTGACCTTCATCAAAATCCTGATTCAATACAAACAATATCAGTTCTCTCATCACATATATGCTGTATATACTTTCTACTGACCGTTACATCACTCACATCAATCCTTCCTACATGTATTATCTCAAATTGTCTCTTATTAATATTTTTGAATAAATTAAGCAGTACAAAATTTGGTTTAAAATGTATAACTTTATATCATATATCATAAAAATTACTTAAAGAAGATATTATAACAATTAATTATGAACTATAATTATATATATAGTAATGTTAACGATTCAAAGTCAAATTAAAGTGTAAAGTGTTTCTCAGTAATATCTTATTGTTAGTATAATATCTCTCAGTTAATTACGCTTAATGTTTCTATTTGTGAACCTATGCTGCCAAGAGTATCCTAGCGTGACACATAGTTCAGTGGTTAACATTAATACCTCTTCAATTAACAGCATCTATTCCAGATATGTTGTATTCATTGAGCAACGCTTTGAGTCAACCGATAGTCCCGGGTGTAACCAGAAATTCCGTGTAATATCGCCAAGGGCCACGCATGCCGCTATAACGTAACCATCCTCAAACGCCACCAATTCGATAACCCAATGAACATGTTGACGATAGAACGCATCTATGGCGCACAATTTAATCATTACGCATAACTAATGAAGACAGTACAATCCATTGCAAAAGAATGCAGATCAGATGCAATTTGCTTACATATATTCTGATAATACATTTAGATATTTAATTGTTTTGTTTCAAAATGCAATTAATATTTCAGTTTTAAATACGTTATTTGAGTTTTAAAAGGTTTCGAAACATATTATTTTTTCTTTTTTAGATAGACGCATTTTGCGTGTTTTATTTTGCTGTCATTTAATATATTGTAAAATGTTTCGAATACTTGTTGCAGAAAATGATTTAATTTTTTTTCTTCATTACATTCTTGAAATAAGGCTACAAATACCAACTTATAAGTATCAATATGAGTAAATCAATATAAGTAATGCATTTACAATGCATATACTAGCTTTTTCAATTAGTGTACGGTAACATGATAATTACTTTTTTTATGTTTTATTTTTAAAAACTGCACAATTAGTTGGATATGAATCTATATTAAATATACAGAAACACAACACATTATCTCGAAATTGATGTTAAAAATCAATAATAATATTCTACATATCTATAAGTTCTCTCTCTCTCTCTCTCTCTCTCTCTCTTTCTCTCTTCAATTTTAATTGATTGTATCATTAGGAACTTGTAATGTATTTATTAATTATATTATAATTGAAAATTTGTTATAAATCAGTATTATGTTGCTTTTTAGTATTATACCTAATTCTATTAAATGTATGCACATAATATGATTTAAATAAATTAATATTAATATAAGCTAAGAGGATTAATGAGGCAGCAAAATTAGAGATAATCATCAGGAATGATGAAAATATTACGGAATTAGAGATGTATCTGTATTTGGCATTTGCAAGATAGAGCTGTTTGTCATTCGTAGTATTTCGTGAAACACGACTTTACACAATTTCTTGAGCGTGACTGTAATTCTTAGGTTATACACAGCGCAAGCTCTATTAGCTTGCAACACATGCGCGTACGTCGGGTGCATTTGGGCAAAATCCGTTAGTTCAACATTCTGGGTAGTCACGTGGCGCATTTACGGCGTAACTTTCCAGATTAGATCTGGCGCGCTACATACGTCTATATCCACATGTGGATTCAAGTCGAGAGCGCGTAGATAGAGGTCGAAGTAAAGTAAAAGGCCGCGAAAGGGTAGCGGTGGGCGCGTAAAGCCGCTTTCGGAGGGAATATTCGTTGGTAAAGTTTGCCGGTGAAATGAAGTTGGTAAGTTTTTAAATTTCGCCGTGCCAACCCCGGAATATAGATCCTTGGGTAATCTTGCGCGAATGTCCTCGCGCCCACAATGCTCCGGGTCCTTCGAATTCGCTACGTTGCTCGAAACTTTTATTCCCACACGTAATAAATCTCCAAATTTATTACATGTAATAAGCACATCAAATTTATTCGAGGGAGCGTGTAAATTCTCAGTCCCGCTCAATTCTTTAGATAATAATAATATATTCTTTTCTTAAAACAGAAATATCATAACTCAATACTCTCTTATACAAGACTTGCAAAATACATATTGCTTGATAAAATATTTCTTAAGTATCGTTTAATATTTTAGGAGGTAATTTTTGAGATAATTTTTTGATTTACGTGCTTTCATTTATTACTATTTATTTATTGTCTAAAGAAGATGTTTTCTCTTAATATTTAATTAGTTATTACGAAAAATATCATCACGTGCCTCAATAATTGATAAGACACTTGTTATGGAATGTAGAGCAGTTCGAATTCAGGTTGTAGGGATATTTCATGCAATAAATTATTTACAGTGTTGAACTGGAAATAGTAAGTCAATGCAAAAATATTATTAGGTACCAAAATTTATTTTGACGAATATAATAATATTTTTACTTTACTGAGAGAAATGATTTTGTTATAGAAACAAATCAAGGGAAAGCAAATGTGATATTTGTTAAACAAACGATCGATTTGTTACGATTGCAAATTAATTTGTCAATGTAACAAATAATCAATAGTATCGCTAGCAAATAAGAGGTTCATATATATATATATATATATATACATATATGTATTGACCAATTCTAGTCAAGTATTCTCCTTATATTTGACTGTGGTTGGTCGGTTTCCTACGACTTAAGATTCCACGATCATCTACGAATTCTATGTAAACGAACCTAAAGTCTATCTAAAAGATAAATTAGATTCTATATAGTTTGCTTCTGTTATTAATAATTTTATAGTTGGTATAGCAGACTAGCACTAATCACAACAACAAAATTTGTTGTCACATATTTACCGATCACCGGTTAAAAATACTGGTGGCTTGCTAAATTAACAAAAATCCTTTCTCTCAGTGTTCAAGAGCTCGGTCATATTTAAAATAAAATTAATTAAAATATATATTTTAAATAAAAAATAAAAAATTACATATATATAGTATTTATTATTTTAAATAACTTCATTTGACCTATTTTTTATTTAGCATTTTAAATAACTTTTCAGAGCTTACTTTATGTAATATTTTTTAATTTTTTTAAATAAGTTATGTCAAGTTTTTTTTTACCGATTCCTATAAATTTATATTTTAAGTAAGTTTCTGGAACTTATTTTATACATTTATTTTAATCAAGTCATATCAGTTATTTTACCGAACTCTATTTATTAACATTGATCATTTCTCGGTCAATTTACAATTTACAATTTAATATGCAATTACGTTTCGCACATGATGGACGCTTTTTCAGCTAAATTACTCTTTGGATAAAAAGTTAAATTTAGTTTAGTTAAACGCGGGAATATAGTGCGCGTTTGACTCCATTTTGTTGGCAGCAGTTTTTTTTAAAATCGACTATTGCGCTACCTGTCAGACAAGTGCAACGCGCGCGGCGCGCCGCATCGGCTGCCATTACTTGTGAATTTTGAACGGTGAGTTATCTTTGAAAATGTTAGAATACTCTTAAAATTCGATGCGATATTGTCGCCTACGGTCAGTATATTACGCGTGAACGATTTGCGAATGTAAATGTCTTTAAAGAGGACCGCAGGGCAACCTCCTTGAGGAGAGGACCGCTCTCCGGACTCATTTCGCATTCGGCTCGTCGCTACTGTTCGCATCGGCATGGCACGGCGCGGGCGTTTGCATTCGCGTATTTGTTAATAATTCCCAGAAGATAGTTTGGTGCGGTAACGCGCGCGGACATTCGGACACAGCGGACACAGAGGACACAGCCCGAGGGGTTGTCTCCGTCGTAGCGACGCAGCATCGCTCGATCCCTTTCCCTCCAACACTTTCTCGACTCTCTCTATCTCTCCACCGTCCCCACGGACGGAAGGGTTTGCGCTTAGTTGCGGCTTAATGTGCGCTCTCCTCGCAAGGCGCACGTCGTCGCGCTTCGAAGTTCGCTTATGCGATGGTGCGGGTGGTTAGCGAACTTAAAGTCAATCTTGGGTTATGCAAACGCTTATGCTTGGTAAAACGCTTGCTGCGGGCGAGATTCCGGTAACTCGCCGGAGAGTAGGAAGGTGCGAGGAAGATAGATAGATAGAGAGAGAAAGAGAGGAAGGGGGAGGAAGTGTATATACAGGAAGAAGAAAGAGGGAGAGAGAGAGAGAGAGAGAGAGAGAGAGAGAGAGAGAGAGAGAGAGGAAATTGGCTCTGATATAGCGCGTTTTCGAAAGTTAAAGGGCCCCATCTGCCAGCGATTTCGCAGACTGACCGTTCCAACCTAATCTGACCATAGCTCCGGGGTTATTGATGGATTTGCATAGTGAGGGGAGGAAAGAAACATCGAATAGACGGCGTACACGGTGGTCTTAATTGGATCGAATTGCGCTCTGGCTGCGGTTCACTTGCTTGTCACGTATTGTGCGCGTGTTACGCCGGCGCATATCATTGTTATAGGCGATCGTTACATGCTCCGTGGTACATGTAAGCCACGATTTTTACGAGCGAATCGAATCCGCGTAAAATACGCCACGGGGAAAATGTCAGAGTGAGTATCGAGAAACGAAAAAGTCTATTTTGATATTTATGACAATATTTTGGGATATTTTTCGTTTTATGTACATATATTGAAATATATCTCTTATAAGTATGATTTTCTTATAATGCTCTTTATTATTTTTTCTTCTTTTAAATTAAAATTTATTGTTCTTGATCTTGAAGCATTAATAGGCTCTTTATCCATTTTAACAGAGTATATAAAATGTATTAAATGTTTTCAAATCAATTTGAATAAATTAGATTGATATAATAGAGAACAACTGATTTTATCTTTAATGACCAAAAATTAATATCTGTAATTATAAACTTTTATTTTTTAAATGCATTATTGCTGAAAATATTAGAAATCTCTCTAAAATATTATCTTCTACTATTTACAGAATACTATCTCTTTTAGCATTATTGCAAAACATAATAATGAAAACTTTTCTAATATAATAATACGTAGGTAAGTTCCTGTATTTTTAGATTGATAATAGATAAATGGAATTACTCAAAAATGAATTACACGAGATCGATATATTTAAATATGAAAAGAATTATATTTAAATATAATGTATACAATGTATATACAATTCTTATTACATTTATTATACAATTCTTATTATATTATATTTAAATATGATCTCTCTCTCTCTCTCTCTCTCTCTCTCCAGCAACTTTACTTGTGCGCATTCATGTTTTCCCTAAAATTCATGGATTATTGATACTAGACTCAATTGCACACGAGGCACGCAATAAATGACGCTATAATTTGCGCGATCAATACGTCGAATCGTTCTTTTCCAGACAATTCGTTCAACGTAGGAAATGAGATTCAGTTGAAAAGCGCAGTAACTTGCTCGAAGGGTTTCGACGCGTAGCAATAATTAAATCGATTTTACAGCATTTCGCTTCTCCGAGCTCGCTTCCAATCTCATTGCCATCGATGTTACATTACATTATGCATATATTGTGTATACGACTAACTTTATCATAATAAGAGACTTTTATGCTGACAGAATGTCTTAAGTAAATCTCTTAAACGCGCGTTAAGATGTTCTCATTACCTATTCTTATTTCGTTAAGTTGAATAACACGATTGCCAAAGAGAAAATACGATTATTACATTCTCTTTATTTTTATTAACATTCGTAGTCATTTTACAAATTGACATTTGAAAATATTTTTAAATCTTTCCATATTTGGCGATATTCTTATATTTTATGCACAAATTCGTTATTTTGAGTGATTTTACGAATCGCGTGAAAGTTATATTTTGCTATCATTTTCTATTTGATGTTACTAATAATAAGACACATTCCAGTAAAGTTTAGATTTAGTTATGCAAGAAAGCTTTATTTGTACAAACATATTTTATGCAAATTTAATGTAAAAATTTAGTTTTCATCAATTTAGTTTTCAAAAATGACGGACGAGTACGTGAAAACAATTTAAAAGTTAGGATAATTGTGAATTATGATAATTTAAACTGAAAAAATTGTGAATTGTGGAAACGGAAAGTTTCGAGAGTTGTAAGTTAAAATGATTAGGAATTAAGAAAATTGAGAGTTGTGGAAAAGTTAGTAGTTAAGACTTCGGATTTTTTGCTTTCTGAAATCGATTCTCAAGTAATTTTGTTTTTTTTAAATCCTCTCTCTCTCTCTCTTTCTTTTTCTCTCTTAAAGTTTTTCTTAAAGTTTCACTCTTTCAAAGCGATATTATAAGCGTGCTGAATTAAAGATATTATTTTAATCACAATAAATTTTATATAAATAAAAGTATGATTTTATTATGTATTTCTAAATGTGACTGTCAAAATCTATATTTAAATTAGAAAAGAAGTATTTACATTTTAAAAAATATAACCACATTCAGACGGTTTTAATATCTGAAAGTAAATATCTGGGTTAAATACAAATTATATTGTGTTTAATAATCAAACATAATTATGAGACAATTTCGACTTTCGTTCAATCGAGTATCAAACGCCAATTTCGTGACGGTTTGTGGTCGATAGACTATCCGACATCCGTTACCATGGGACACGAGTGGTAAATATCGTTCGACATTAATAGGTCAAGCCATGTGACAAAATCAATTCAAGTGATATTTTATTTTATGTTTTTTTGTATGTTTTAGTCTTTATATATTTTTTTTTTTGATCGACGGTCTCGGCACAATTTCAAAATTCGAGTTACGTATTTCCGCTACATCGGTCTGTGGGGAGGAGCGTGTACTTCGCATCATCGCTTCTGCATCGAAAAGCAGAAAAGGCTGTGGTTGTTTGTGACAAGGTACGTCCAACAAGAAATGTGATTCCAATTGAAATCTTTGGTTAAACTTTTCACGGTCATTCGTCATTGTCTTGGAAAGCGCGAGTCACACGTACATCGAAAAAACATCGCATTTTTCTCGCTCGGTTTTCGACAATCCGATATTTGTAGCAACACGCGTTTAAGGGTTTCGCTTCCATGAGAAAATATCATTTTCACTTTACTGACGTATTTTAATTATTACTGGAAAACGTCACATTGCCGACTCAACCCATTAACTTTAAAATGATATATATATTTTCTCGACATATATAACTTTATATATAACTTTAATATTAAATCTCTTTCTATTTTATAATTCTAAAATTGAGTCGTATAAGTTCACTTTTTCATTTCTATAAGTAAATATTATAAAATAAATATTAAAAGCAACTATTTCTCTCTCTCTCTCTCTCTCTCTCTCTCTCTCTCTCATTATTGCGCTTTTTACATAAAATTAAAAAGTATATTATTTAATGAAACAAGAGAGAAGTAAAAAATATAGTAATATAATGACAACTTAATCCATTTCTAATACAGTAATTAATGGATTTTGCTATACCTATACGCGCTATTATTAATAGTTCAAAGACCGAAATACATATTACAAAGTTACTATTTCAATAGATTAAATGCGCGTTTATCGATTTCGACATTATGCACAGTTGGTTCGCAAAATGATGCCGATTCCACGCGTCACCGAGCGTTAATCACTTCAACCTGAATAAAATTACGGGTCGTTTTGTGTGGAGCGTCCGTGCGCTGAATTGTGCACCACTAATTACCGTTGCGTTCTCGCCGTTGTTATCCAACCATGCGGCGGACGAATACGTGCATTTATCTCCCCGGTTTTAGCTTTGCGAATCTCTTACGAATAATAGCCGGGAAAGACCGTTAAAATATAAAACAAATGATATTGAACAAGTAAAAAAAGAAAATAAATTCCTATTAAAGATATTAACAGATTTCAACCGATCTTAATCGCTTTAAGCGAAAGTTGTAATATTTTACAGTACTAAATATATGTATAACATTTTAATTATTTTCTTTATATTGTTAGTAAACTGTGATAATACACATTTTTATTACATTAATAAATATGTATTATCTTTAACATTATTTAGCATTTAATTTTGACAGACTTTTTAATTTTTAATAATAAATTATAATTGGTTAAGAGATAGATTTTGCGCGCAATATCAGCAGCGGAATATGTATTATCTTAATTATATATTATAACGTAAAAGATATTTTAAATATTAATTATTTTATATATGTATATATTATTAGATAAATATTTTATACTCATATTTTAGCTATGACGATAATATTCGCTCTGCACTGAAATGTTGGCAGCTCAATAATCCTAGCATTTGCGTTATTTCTAGCGTCTAATTAGCGGATCGTTTAAGTCAAGCTTCGCGGCTGCAGTCAACAATGCGTCGCGCGTCTTAAGCTTTTAACGCTTTGATGCACGATTCCAATTTGGTGAATCTTCCGCTCTCACTGAATGGTATGCCTCGATGAATTTCGCGGCAATCAAGCTAATTCCTCTTTCGCGAATGCAATATTCTAGTATGAAGCGTTAATGAGGCCTTTGCAATCTCTAATTATCTCAATCAAGCAGTCAGAATATGTTGCAAACAAATATATTTCATGAATCTTCTGCATTTAGCTAATAACATATTAACATATTTATTTTATCTGTTTATTTTAGCTCTTTATAGATTTATACCCATTATATGTATAATCAACATTTTATATTTGAACATATATATCAATTATTCTTTTTATTAATCTCATAGTTTCTCGTATGAATTTAAATAACATTTTATAAAAGCTTTAATTATAAATATGCTTCAAACGTGCATATAAAAATGTTCACAAACAACATTTCATAAGGACAATAAATTGTTAATATTGTTAATGCTCTTAAAAATTGCATTTTGAAATAAGATATAAAGAAAAACATAAAAAAATAAATTTTAACTGTAATAAAAAATAAACTTCAAGTCAGATTAAATAAGAAGTCTATATTTTATAATTTTATTTAATTATATTGTTAAATAAAAATCTTTAATATATATAAATTCAAATATCATTTCTTTGGAAAATAAAATATAACAAGAGACAAAATTTGATACTGATTGGCTTTTAAGTATTATTTCGAAGTATTTTTTTTAAAAGAATAGTGTCTGACATTGCTGACAAGACGTAATTAGTAAAATTAATACTACCAAATAACGTTATAATAAAATAACTGAATTTTTAATACTTCGAACCGTTAGAAACATAGAGTATTATTGACTGTTCAGTGGGATGGTCTAGATACTCTAAATTAGTTCCAGACTAATTGCGTTCGAAATCCGCTTAATTTCTCTCTACTTCGAGTCGAGAGGTTCTTAAGCCAATTGATTTTTATTTTCATCAATCAACCTCGTACCTTCGTCCATCGTTCTGGTTCACCGCTATCATCGTAAAAGTCGGGTTAGTTTAATTAGTCTATAGGGACTTGCACACAGGCACTTTGCAAAGTGGGTGTTCCACCTATATAACTTTTAATAATGAAAATAAAATTGGAATTAATTACTTTTTAATATACTCTCTATATTATCTAATATAGTCTCCATATTATCTCCATCTTCGCTTGTTTTCTATTTTTATTTATTTATACAAGATGTTTCAAGATTTATCAGACAAACTGCAGGACCATATTTTATATACAAATGGAAATAAGGAAAAATTGTAAAGAAATGCTTTATTACAAAGTACAAATGTTATTGTACAAATGTAAAATGAAACATGAAATAAGAAATAACAGATTTTCCATTGCGCGGCATATGAAAGTATACATTTCGTGTACCGAGAAGTTGATCGTGTTTATCTTGTGAGTATATTCATTATTTTATCATATTTACTATCTTTAAATTCACTATCATTTGGACCTGTGCGTGAATATGATATTCGTTTAACCATGAGATGGCTACGCTTGAAAAGAATAGCTGTTAGAATTCTTTTGTCGTGAAACAGTAATTGCCATAAAAATGTCAATATTCTGCGAAAATGCTACCAAAATGTCCTATTTTAATATTTGTTTATAATTTTGCAATAAAGTATTTCTAGTCAAACTTCATTAACATTTTTTCCTTATTTTCATTTATAGAATGTTCTCACAGTTTATTAAATGTAAGGTATTGTATTTATTAGATTATTTTCAATTTTTAACATTTTTATAATTTATTAAAAAAATTTTTGCGAGATCGAAAATCTCTTCTCTTCAAAAATTTTTTATTCCTGATTATAAAAAAGATTTGACGGCGTAGGCGTGGCTATAAATAGTCAACTACAATGTAAAATTCATCTCTGTGAACGATTAATGATTGGTTGATGCTACTGATGTCGCGCTTGATCGACGTGAATTAGCTTCTTCCTAGTGAGTTTGTCATTAAATATTTGCGTATAATTGGCGAACAGCATTGCGTTACAGAGCGAGCTAATACAAAATCTCAAAGTCTCCAGAGACTACAGGTTAGCCGGCTTACTAGTTCGATATCGCAATATTAGTAGGATCTGTGAATAATTCATTTGGTGTTACTGTGCCATTAGTATCGTACTATACAGAATTTGACGTAGACAGTTAATTTGACGCATAACGACTGAGATATTTAGCTGTACTGGGCATACGATTATATCATTCTGGCTTTTGTTTCTCTCTGTTGCGTAAGCATTAATCATGTAAAAGCAAATAAATGCTGCCAATATGCAAAGTATAAGTTAAATTCTGATAAGAGTCTAGACATTTTAATATAATAATATTGGCAATAATATTGGTTATAAAATAATTGCGATTCGACGAGTCTAATAATGCTAAATCCATAGATTTAAAACTAATTTAAAATAGAATATAATGATGTATTTAAATTGATACTATCAATTAAACCATTGCAGACAATCAGGTATAAATAAAAAATAATATACGCGAAAAATTATATTTTTTTAAATTTAACTAAACTTATATAAATTTAATTAAACTTACTTTTATTATTTAATTAAATTTATTTTAAATTTAATTAAACTTA
>NW_011627293.1:781680-862153 GCF_000204515.1 Acromyrmex echinatior
AATAAAATTTTAAAATATAGAAATATTGGAAAAGAGCAAATATTAATGCAGATAAATTATTAGATAAATCTAGATAAATCTATTT
This sequence comes from Acromyrmex echinatior, assembly GCF_000204515.1. The sequence goes on from NW_011627293.1 coordinate 781,766, forward strand.
CGAATATAGGGTAAAACGAATTTATTTTAATTTCACTAATTTAATAATATATCTGATTCACATATTTTTTATTACATGTTTAAGATTTTATAAAATATCGATATTAACACATGAAATCACTACTTCTTGTTCTCATTTTATGACATTTATCAAATATGTGATAAGTAATTTAAAGCTAAATAAAATGTAACAAAACGGATGAAAAATAGAAAGTAATCCGGAAGCTATCCGGAAAGTATTTTAAAATTCGGTCATTCTAAGATAATACGTTTCTATCCACGATATCATTATATTGACTTGTTCACAATTCAATACGTGATAATGCCATCTTTTTGTAAGACCCTCCGATGGGTCACCCTCTTATCGTAGCCGTTACGTAATCCTATAAAATAATTCCCCAAAAGAGCAGCCATTCTTTCGATGTTCTCCAACACGTTCTACGCGCATTCACTATCCGACACGGCCGATCGATTTGATTGAATCGCGACTCGGACGTGTCCTTGGTGCGTTTGCGGGAACACGCACAGTGGAGGCAAATGAAATTCCCAGCCTGTCGAAAACAAGTTTTATTTCGTGGCACTTCGGTCCGATTGGGGGCCACGAAGGGGCGTTGCGGATTGTTGCGCTAGGCGAAGGGTTGCGGTTGGTTGTACGATGGGATGAAGTCGAGAGAAGAAGAGGGTTGTGGTAGAGCCCCGTTCGACGATGGGCGACGAGAGTTTCCATTCTTCGATGAAACTTCTTGGCAACTCGTTTGAACGCCACGACCAGCCTCTCCACTTTCTTCCGGATCTTATTTTGTTCGCTGCCGCTGCCGCCGCCGCCGCCGCTGCCGCTCGCGAAACTTTTCCCGATTCCTCGGAGGTGTAACATAATATTTTCGCGGCTCGGTTGGGGACCGCAAGAACCGCGCGTTGGAATAACGCGGTTATCGAGTTCCGGGATTTTAACGTTATCAAATTCGTTATCGTACTCAGGTTCGTTATCGTACTCAGGGCGATTACAAGGTTAGCATCGTGACGTTTTGCCTCGTAAGCTTTCTTGAAAAAAATCAATTAATATATTGATTGCAGACAAAGATCTGTTAGTTAATATGTGTTTATTATTTTTTAGAACATTTTTGTTTTGCTATTAAAAAAGTTGTAAGCGTTATATAATTTTTACAGAAAAAAACAATACAACCTATTATTTTATAACATCTTTAGAAGTCTGTCATTACATTTACAAAATTTTCTAATTAAAAAAATCAGCTGTTTTATAAGTTATATTGTTTTGTTATTGGAGCGATTCATATTATGTAAACTTTTTTAGTCTGTCGAAAAAAGCGTTGCGATCTTGTAAGCCGATGCAATAAAGGATGAAGACGATGTTTGCCAAGAGGATTCATTATCATTTAACGAAATTGTTACGCGATTGGGCTTGCTTGGCCGGAAAAGTCCGCGTCGGAATGGCGAAAGTGTGAAAACACGTTGTCGGCGGACTAATTAAATTTCTGCATTATTACGAGGACGGCCGTTTCTGCCACTTGGCGAGTTTTAATCTGGCAGAGTAATATCTTAGGCTACATTAGGTCTTACCCTCCACACCGACTGGTAGGGTGGCAGTCGGGAAGATAGGGGGTTGGTAAAGGTGGTGGTATGGCATAAGCCGTCTGCCTGCCAGCTAATCAATGATTCAACTCGCCAATTACGAAGGCGCCTCGAAAAATATCCTCTCTCCACCCGTTTCCCTGCGCCTTCCTAGCACGCCTGAAATATTCACAAATCCTATCTTCCTTCAATTCTATCCTTTCCGCTTTTGCCGTTTCGCTCGTTCTTTGACGTATTTTTTAGCTTTTCGTTTCAATCCTTTTTAAACACCTGTTTGTGCCATTTCTGTAATATATCATACATCAATGGTATCTATTCAGAATTTGATGCACGGAACTGAAATAATCCAAATGGTTGACATACAATTTTCTTATTGAATGCAATAATTTAGAATTGTTAATTTATTAGAAACACATTAATTGCATAGATTATCATAGCAAATTGTATTTATTACTTTGATAATAATGCATTTATTACCTTTATTATTATTAGATTTATATAAAAATGCATATAAAAATAAAACTGTTGTAAAATCTGGTTCTATTAAAAAAAAAAGTTTTAGTAAAAAAAGTTCTGTTAAAATAAATTTAACGGAATTTAATAGAATCTTGTTATTTCAAATTATCCGTGCAACATTTATCGAGAACAAAATCAATTCCTTTCTGTTGAAAATGTATTAATTATACTCTTATTATTCTGTATTGTTATCGTGAAATTATATCATGTTTAGGAATGTTAAAGTGTTTCGATTACGAAGAGTTTATCCGACATGAAACGAAGCAGGAAAGCTCGTTTAGAAAAGTTCCGTCGATCTGCGAACTGCCGCGTGCCGCCTGCGTCATTCGCGCTGAAGACTATTCACTGCCATTCCATCTTGAATTATTCTTTCGCAATTTAATCAACCGGTTATAAAAGAACTTGGCTTGACCTTACAACTTTATTTTTGCATCTCTACGATTCTCGCTGGTTCTCCTTCGTTTTTCCTCGGGCGCTCTAAATTAAATTTCCTTTACCTTCGATGCCCAAGTTTCGTGAGCGAGAGAAAGACGGTAGAGGACGGCCAAGATCATAGCTAAGAGGAGAGAGAGGATCCAGAAAGAGGGTGAGAAAGGACGGTGAGAGTAAAGGGGCGGAAAACGGAAGGTAGTAGAAGGAAGAATGATATAGAAGTCGGAGGGGATGAAGGGAGGGGAGAGAAAAGCAAAAATAGAATGTACATAAAAAATACACGGCTGCAAGCGGTAGCTGCTTCTTGCTCGTAGCCTCGGTTCGCCGGCATGAAAAATTCACTAGTTGCCCCGGCTCTTATTGCAATCTTCGTTCGTGGAATTCTCGCGAAATTTAGCCACCTGCAACAGGACAGAGGGCGGACGACCCTCTTCGATGTATACAAGTCCTTTCTTTCTTCCGCCGTGTTTCATCTCAAGAAGACGTCCCTCTCCGAGTGCTGCGAGTAGTATCAGAGACACAGAGGCTCTGGTATGGCCTTTTTCCTTCCTCCCTCTGCCTGGAATGATTTTATTAAATTTGCTCTTATCATTCTGCTCGGCGGTAGCGTATTGGCCGAGACGACAGCACTGTTGCTTGGTAACAGAGCGGGGTACGCGGCATTGTTCCTTTTATCATAGAAATGTATGACAACGGTATCAAGTCAAACACTATATACTAGATCAAATCAAGCTTTGTATCAGATCGAACCATTATATCGCGTTTCACTGAAAGCATTTTTATATTCTTACTAATAGTCTATAATTCTAAAATAATAAAGAGCATTGAAATAATTATTTATGCATGTAAATTGTAAAGAAGAACAGGGGGAGAGAGAGAGAGAGAGAGAGTTGTTATTAATGTTATTAAGAAAATATATTTTGCTAGCAGAGTTAAATCTAAGTTGGTTTAAGAAAAGTTAGTAGAATAATAAAATTATTTAAACTTGCGTAACTAGGAGTTGTTCAAAATTAATTAGTTGTTACAGAAAGAAAGTAATCTTTTGTCTTTTATTTCTATGTTTTTACTTAATCAATGGTTTTATTTTTCTGTTACAGTGCCCGACCGTTATCGTTGTTTATGTCATCCTCGTGTAAGCCTTATCGTCCTTCAATCAAAGTGAGTACGCGTATCGAATTCGTAATTCTTCTCGTCGCGATTTCTTCGTTCGCGGTCGAATTCGGGATCGCGATCGCGTGTGTAGTGTACTCAGTGCATCGGACTGCGCAGCGAGGCACATAACTACTGGATTCGGACTAAGGCTTCGTCGTTCCCTTCGCTGTCCCGCAACGCTAGGTAAGCATCACGGAAATGAGCTCAAGAGCTAGAATATATTTTGCGCGGGCAATGCGCGTGAAACGACTCGCGGCGTTTCGCGGAGGAAGGGGAAGGCGAAGAGGGTGACGCCGACGCGGCGACGGATAGTTTGCAAAAACTTGGTTAAGTCGCTTACAAAGAGGCAAAGTGACTGAGTCAGAGTAAAGCGAAACGCTGCGCTAACTTCGGAGCACTTCGTTATAAAGTTGGGAGTTGAATAATGTATTTTTATTATTTACCCGAAGCATGCCGCGGTGCTGTGGTGATATATCGGATAAAGTCGCTTGTAATTTCCGGCGAACGTTAACTTCTCGCCGAAAGAAATCACACCGGATCACGCCACAACTTTCTTCAAGGCGGGAGGGATATTTATACGCCTGTACGCGAAGAGTAGTTCGTGCCACACGCAGAACGTGTTTATTTGCAAACTTTTACTCTCTTGTTCATTAAGATTTTTTTTCAACAATTTATATAAATTAAATTAAATTAATTAATACCTGCATTGTGAAAATAGAGATACGATTCAAATCAAAATTTGAGAGTTTCATATACATAAATATACAATTTCGTTTAGACCTTGTCTTTAAAAAAGTAAGTTTAATGTTTTTTATATATTCTACTCAAGCGTTTAGCAAATTAATTTTTTAACACATACATAAATAGTCAAATTTAAAATTAAGTTGTAATAATTACAATACAAATTGAAAAATATCAAACTATGAGAATTTTTAATGATCTTTTTGCCATTATTAAACTATGCAAAATTTAAAATTATTATTGAGTGTAGAATGAAAGTGACCTCTAAAATTGTGTGTGTGTGTATGTGTGTTTATTATAAACCACACGAGATTTCTTCTTTTTTATTATTCAAAGTCAATAACTATAATATCGATTAGTACTAATTATAATATGTAATTCAGTAAGTGATGAGTTTATTCTAGAAATTGCTTTTGCATACTGAAATAATTTTTGATTATTGTTAATTTAATTATTTGCATTCTTTATTATGATCAGTAGATAAAAAATTAATTGGTCGCATATCTGATCTATAAGATATTTTCTATTTTTATTTATAATTCCTTGATTCAAATTTCAATAACAGAATACGATAGATTTTTCAATATTAGTTTGAATAAACTTTATAAATGACTGATATAAATGATTAGTAAAAATATAATTTATATATAGTTTAGAACTATAAAATAATTATAAAGTCTAAAAAAATGTGTCTTTATATATTTATCATTTCTACATTTTCCAGAAAAGAATACAACAAAAGTTAAAAAAATTCTTATAATTTCTTGTAACGTGTATAAATACTCTCTAAATTTTTATCACAAATATTTTTATTTATTTCAACGATTTAAATTGAAATTATGAAAGTGTACTACACAAGTAATTATAGAAATAAACAATTTAAACTTTTCCAATTTAAATATTAATTAAAGTAGACATTGAATAGAATATCTCATATTTTATTTATTCTGCATATCTTTATTTAAATTGTTCAAACTGTCGAATCTTTAAGCGATTTTGGAAGCTTCCTTTGTAAATGTATGATGTGATAATTAATTTATGTACCTTGATGTAAAGGTACGTTTCGCCACGCTAACACGAAACACGCATGAAAGATCGAGTTCAAACGGCGTTCTATCATTAAATAGTCGAAGCGGAGAAAACGCCGTCCGCGCTCGATAATGCATCATCGCGTTGCACTATTTCACAGGAAAATGCGCCGGCACGTTTGTCGACGAGCGATTAGCTCGCTTGTGCTCGACGTACACGCAAGGCGTAAATCTTAAGGCGCGACGCAGATTTAAGAGACCCGTTTGCCAAGTGCGTTGCAGAGGCCGAGTTACGGTCTCTAATTTATACAATAGTCGAGTTAAACTAGAAAGTAATTTTTTACTAGTAATCCGTAATTGACGCCTGGTCCTGTCTTCACATTTTTGTCCTTCGTTCTTGTAACAACTTTAATTAGTAATTCTAGGTCTAGAATAGTCAACGTGGTCGCCAAGTTAATTTGCTTCGCTTCGTTGCAGTTGGAAGCAATGTGTGTGTGTGTGTGTGTGTGTGTGTGTGTGTGTGTGAGGGAGAGGGTGAGGAAGAGAGAGGGAGAGAGAGAAGAGAGAGGGGAGGGAGGGAGAGGGAGAGGGAGAAGAAAATTTCTTGTGTAAACGTTTAATGCAACTTTCGCGCAAGTATTATAAAAGCATTGCGTTCTGAAGTTACCAAGAAGAAAACTAACACATTGTTATTGATACTTGTAAAATATTATTAATAATTTAATTGATTTATTGAATAAACAAATAACGTGTTAAACATTAAGTCTAGTATTTTGAATTCATTGACTTTAAAATTTTATTTAATCAATGATCATAACATTATAATTAAATATAGCTAATCGACATGAGTCGTGCTTCAAAATACTACACATATGTAATTGACGTAGCATAGAACATTGGGCAAGCAATAATGCACGTGTAATTGGAAGTACATGTGACTTTAGAAATCCAAACCCTTTGAGGGACGTATCACTTTTTTTTTTTCTCGAACCTTTTGCGCTTTCGCAGCACGCTCACGAACACATTCATTCCTATACACACTATATGCATCTATTGCAAACGAAATGGAATTTTAAAAATTGAATCGCCGAGACTTGCGCTTTACGCTACCGGCGTATTACAAAAGCGCAAGGGCAATTTCATTCATACGTAATAAGATGGGCGCATCTGGCGCCACGCATGTAACGGATGCCTTGTCATCGCTTTTCGGAAAAGCCAAGCTGTTTTCGATATTAAGGCACTTCGCGTTATTTATAAACTATTCGCCGTCTCATCCTTTTTGTCGTATTCTGTCTGTTGCCCTTTCTTTCTCACTTTTCCTCTCTTTCTCTCTCATCCTCTTCCGGTATTCAGGTTGAGAACAAGCGTATTAGATATTCCGTTATAAAGAGGCGGCGTAATATCGTATGGCCACTACACGAGGCACGGATGGGCAAAACAGCGCGGAGGACCAAGGTGAGGGGAAACGGGGGGTGGGGGAGGGGGAGGGGGGAGGAGAAGGGAGGGATCAGTTGTGAGGTCTGCAACGAAAATTAGCATTTTTTCCATGCGACCGACCTGCGTAGCTAATATCGCGGATATAAAGAGGCAAGCGAGTGGTGGCTGGAGGGGATCTGCAGCAAGAAGGGAAGGGGACGGTCTGAAAAAAGCAGGCGTATTTACTGCGGAAAGATTAACGTGTAACGAGCTACCGTGAACAAGCTGACGTTAAAGCTTTTTACATAAACGCATGCTCAGTTTTTGATCGTGCTCACGCTTCGCCAGTGTCCATAGACACGGCTCTGTGATCGTTTCATTGTGCCTCCTACGATAGTACACGCGATTGTAGAAAGAGAGAAAAAAGGTTATATCGATTTTCACCGGAAACTACGTGGCACGTTGGTCGAACGCTCGCGTGTTTGCATCTCGCAATTTTGAAATTGCAAACGCGTCTCTATGTAAAAGCAAGGAAATATAATTAGCTTGCATGTTACTTAGAACTGCAAGTATGACATCTATATAAAAGATCCGTTACGAACGATAAAATCGAATAAATGTAATTGTTCCTGGAAGTGAGTTCTGTTTATTTTGTTTTTTGTTTTTATTAAAGTTTTATTTGTTTTATATAAATAATTTTAATAACGAGAGAAACAATTTCAATGATATTAAAAACGTGCACATATTTTATTTTATATATGTATATCACACGCTTTTAAATCATACCTTATTTCAGTTGCTACAAGCTTTGGAGTCTAATGCATTATTTGCATAAAAACATCGGCAAACTTTCGATATATTTTTCAATTTCCGCACTTTAAGATAGCTCGTCGCCTGGAAAAGCATATACGGATCTGTAGGTTACACTTGTTTTCTTTTATCTCTAGAAATCTCCGAGCTTTCAGGAACCTCAACGTTTCGTGCTATATTTGAAACATTTCTCAAGTATAATACAAAAACAAGATATGTATCGTGCGCGTATACGCATTTTTTAAATATATTTTTTGTATTAATTACTAGAATAAATATTGAGCTTAGATTTCCAATTAAAATTCCACGTTGCTTATTATATTTACATAGTTAAAAACAATATTTTATCTGAAAATGCAAACACAATGTATGTTTTTGTCACTTAACATTCTTTTGAAGAAGGACAATTATAGTGCTAAAATTATAAGTTAAAATTATACTATGAGATTTATGAATTATTTTATTCAATTTTATACTAACAATTAATAAAAATTTATTTTACTAATTTTTAAACTTACTAATATGAAATTGTAGATATATATCGATCCTCGTAATAGCAGAATTTTAGCTCATATATCTCGTATGAAATTAATCAAACGAACAATCGTGCATTTGTATACCATTTTACATCAGTCACCGATCAATTATCGTACAGCAATGAACATGTATTCCTTAAACGAACAACTGATACTAGTTTATTGCTAGTAATCAGCAGAATCGGAAGTAGTCTGACATGTGCTCAAAATCATGTCGGCGGATACGCGGGCTATTTGTCAGATTAACGTAATTTACTCTTTAACGTTTGAAATTCAATGGGTTTCATCGATATCTCGCGATGACGGTGAAATATTAACGTAACGCAGGACGATGTATCATGCTCATTTCGCGAAAACCATCTCATACGCCGAAATGGCGTGTCGAGTGACGAATTGCAAAACTAGATAAACGCTTCGCGCGACATCGAACGCATGGACGTGTTCCCTCGTGAATACGCGGCCGCAACATTTACTATCGGCTAGCATTTAATAATTGATTAATCGGATGATTACGAGACGGATCGAATGATAATGCTGCATTATTTAGGGTAATCAACCTACATTATTGAGTGTCTGGCGAAATACGGTTAACGCCATGCATGTTTCAAAGGTGCAATGTAGATTCAGTTGGTATAAAATACGATTACACCTCTCCTATATGTTAACAGTGTGCTGATTAAGATTTAAATTTATGCCTGTTATAACTTTTATTTTTAAACGGATATAGTATAATAATATCTTAATAGGTATCGTTCACGACTATAATCGTATACTTGTGATAAAATATTTCGGACACAAGCCTAAAAAATTCAAACTTTTTAATGATAACTATATATTTATAAATTTTTAATTCTATTGTTTTCGCGAATCTGCAAAATACACAATTTGTTCAGGATAATTTTTAATACCTAATTTTATAATTTGTCAGCTAAATGACAGACAATGAGAAAAATAATATTACGGTTTCTGCTCATCACTACTACCTCAGATTATGTTATCAAAACTAAGAAAATACACGATAAAAATTCTTGAGAAATATATTAAAATAAAAATATATTTTAATAATACATTTATAATTTATTTGTAAAATATACTGAAAACTCTCCCCTTTTGTTTCATTAATTAATAAATAACCATATATCTGAAAATGAATTATGCACCAAAACAAAATAAGCTATGTTCGCAGCTATGACAATTATTAAATTAATATAATATATTCATAAATATATGATTTATTTCCTTCTCAAAACAAAATTTAATTTTGGATATATTTTACGAGTTTAACCTTTCGATTTCTATTTGCAATTCACTTTTATTCTCAGATATTTATTATATATTTTTTCGCCTCTGACGTTATAATTTGAGATAGTAATAGTGAGTAAAGGAATTAATATCAATTCTTAAAGTTGAACGCATATACATTGCAAGAGCGATAATAAGAAACATAATATACGTAACGATCTGTTACACAAAGAGCCCTTTCGCGTGTTCGTTAATTGTCTTTACTGACACTTTACACTTCAGAACTTTAGCACTTTGGCGTGCTAGAATTATCGCTCGGCTACTCGCTCGGCCTATGCTTCTGGCTTAACTAAAAAATTCCATTTTTGACCGTGAACAAACTCGTTCCGGCTTAACACGAAATTTTCGCCGTTGACGCGGGATAAAGTTCGCGACACCTCTTAGTCCGACAACCACCCCTCAGTACCTTGGTAAGCCTGTTATTCGGCTACGTGCGGTTTAAAAGCAACCGCTGAACCGGATCGCCGTTCGTAAATGCATTGTACGGGGAATAGGTGCACGTACGACGGACGTACGTGGATCATATGGTTCCTATTGTCCTGGTCCCTTGTCACTCCGCGGTATATCCCTTGATACCTGTGGGAAGGCACAAATGCTTTCGAAGAACACCTCGATCTATGTAACCGTCAGCACAACGCTATATGTGCCCACGTAGAAGACGTCCATCAAGCACCCTCGCAGACATACAGCAGCCTACTCTTCTGTCGGCAAGTCCTCCTTTTCATCAAGTTGTTATGAATTGAGAGGATATCGAAAGTATCTGTCGTTCGTATATATCACGTTAATGACACTCTCTAAATATATGCTTGACGCTGTTCTTATAAATTATTTTGAGTTTAAAATTCTTATAGAAATTATTATTTTTGTAAGAATTTTAAACTCAAAATAATTTAATACTTTGATAAATTATCGAATTTGGGTTTAAAAAATAAACACAAGTAAACATGGATGAACAACTAGTTTCAATCAATGTAAATAGCACCGCCAATATAGTGGTTTCTTTACACTAACGCAAAATGTTTATTTATGTTTATTCGCGTTTGTTTGCTTGGTTAGAATTTGGCTTCACATGTAAAATTCATTATTATTGAGTGAAGAAAATTAGCCAAAAGCTATGGATGTAGTACAGATTATCCAGAGAACATCTAGAAAGTTTAGTTCAAATATAAAATATTTTTGTTGCAACCGAAATACATCAGTTCGTAGATACTCATTAAATTCACTGGACTTACTATGGCATGTATAAAATTTTTTAATTATTTTTGAGAGTATATTAATGTTTATAATATGTTATAACTCTCTTTTTAAAAGAATATATATTTGAAAATAACAAGTTAAGAATTAGATTAATAATAATTAATTTACCGTAATTATTTCAATATTTTAAAAATAATTTTAAATTATTTTATAAACTCTATAATATTTTACTAGCAAAGCTAGCACATTTCTAAAATCGATGCTATCGGTCCTCTCGAATGATCGTTTGTTCAAAACTTGCCGTTTCGCTCAGTCGCCCTTGGGCGTTGCAACCATTTTACGGCAAATCGCGACAATCTTTCATCCTGCCGCTTGTAAAAAATGGCTGAAATAAACTAGACAATACATCATTGGCCGGGTCATACAATTTTAGATTCTCTATTCGAATGGTAACTTAATTTAGTTGAAATGTATTATAAACTTTATCACAAATGTGTTATAAATTTTATTAGATATATAAAACAAAATTATTATGAAAATTATTATGAAAAATTTTTAAAGGCAATGTTGTAATTTAAAATTATTACGAATATGATAAATTTAATTTGTTTTAAGATACATTAAATCTTTTTGCAATCTATCTTAATATTTTCTAAGTATGTAATATACATAAAATCAGGGAAACAAAATTGGCTCAAAAAGTTTCTTAAACATAACAAGAATGAACGAGGTCACAAAGCCAAATTTCAACTCGTTAGAAATATGAGATATGATCACAATCTTTGATTTCATAATTTTCAATCCTTATAATGAATTAACAAAGTTATCTCGGCTGTTTTGCTAAATTAACCTCTCTCTGAGCAGCAGCTATTTCTTTTTTAAGCTTCTTTTTCGGAGTTTCTTTTTCGAGTTCATAGATGCACTATCGTTTTGTTCGACTGTGTATCGATTGTAACAGCCGATGGCGGCCGCGATTTGTATCGGCAAGTGTGATAAAGTCGGCACGCGTGCCCAGACTTTGTTGTGTATGAGTGTGATAAATTAGTCGGGCCTTCATAAACATTTCACAGCTGTTGCCGACACATCCAGAGTCTACCCCAAACCCCTATCGGTTGCACCTCTATGTTGCAGTCACCGATCCCTTTCCTCGCCTATCGTATCTCGTGTATTGTCCTGCATCCTCGTATCGGACAGAGAGGAGGAATGTGACACCATTTCGATACTTTATAGCCGCGGTTTGATTGGTGCCAGTGAATTTTTTCCGGTCGGCTCGCGCAACGGGTGCGAATGGAATCCTCACGGTATGATCAACGGATGTGTAATTTATCGACTGGAAGATTGGAAGCCCACCGCAATAGATATCGACCGTTCTGTTGGAGAACGCATCGTATTCAATAGCTTCGGTTCATAAGGTTTCCTCAAAGAACTTCATTCTCTTTGCTATGAACGCGGGATTTCCAGAAGTTCTGCAAATGTCAGTGTTTGCAGACTATTGCAGCTCATTAAAGCATGGTTGAATACACCTAAGTCCGGCTCTGTATGAACTGAAGTTGAAATGAATCGCAGCAATCGGCTTAGTTAATTAATTCTGGTTAGCATTCCGATCTATATCGTAACTTCAATTATAAATGAAAGAGAAGAGGATTTAGTCAATTAGGAGGAGATCTAACTGATATTAATGTAACCCTTAATTAACTGACATCGATATCACCAACTTTTATCTCTGAATTATATCTTTCGTTGTAATGCAGAGAATAGAAAATTAAATTTTAGTTATATACTTGTGATTAATATCAAGTGAATTTGATCAAAATAGGTCTCACAAATATAATTTTGCTTTATTGTGATAAAATAAATTTCAAACTTGTGGGTTTAACGTCCTGCGGGACAAAAATTATCGATTCTCGACATTACATACGTAAAATTAAGTACGATGTTGCAAGAAAGAGGACAATGCCAATTAGCGGCATGCTGGTAGAAGAAAATTGCGCTGGGAATTAGTTAATCGCGAATGGAGAATGTTTTAAAAACATTTTCATCCCTGGGGTTCCGTAACGGTCGACATCGAGATACGCTACTGGCCAGCTGGCTGGGATTAAGTCCGTTTTCCTCGGTTGTTAATGGTAGGAAAAGGATAGAGTTGTGAAGGAAGAAAGTATACGTGAAGGAGTTGGAACGACGAGTAGTTCGGAAAAGAGAAAGAGAAAGACAGATACTTTGTCGTTCGAATTGGAGGCGAAAGTTCTGTTAGAACCAGGTCGTAATTCTCGCCGGGCGTTTGCAAAGGGACCAAAGAAAACGAACTAGCTCGCAAACGGGAAAGAACGAAGGGCGATGGTAACCTAACTCTCTAACACGTTCCACGTAACGAGCTGTAAATCGTGTTTATGCTCTACGATTTATTTTCTGGGTAGTAATTATGAGGATATGATGAAAACATAAGAATGCAAAGACAGAGCGAATTTTATAGAATTAGAATTTTCCGTCTTTTAAATCAATTTTTAGAAAATTTTAAACTTTTATTTGAGAAACGTAAAAAGTGTTTATATATCCTAAATATTCTATTCTAAACTGTATTTTAAATAGTTTTATACCATTCAAAATAGTATTATATAATTGATCTTTCAAAATATATAAAATAAAATAAATTTACTTTGCTACATAATTTTTAAATAGAAAAATATTTAAATATTTCTTTATTTAAAAATTATATAGCAAAGTAAATTTAATATTTCTTTAAATAGAAAAATATTTAAATATTTCTCTTCGAGAGTATAAATTAAAAATATCCGCATTCTTCTCCTCTATTTTATAAAAATTGATTGTGAAAAAGCATTTAGCTAATTAAAGCGTATTGTTGGTACGCAAATACATGAGAATACGCATTCTCTCTACTATATATTATATGATTAAATTTTGGAAAGAAGAATGCAGTGTGGAAAATGTGAAATGTGCATCCGTTGCTTTATAATGCGTAATTACCGAAGGCTGCTACAAAAGTTGAGCAAACTCACGGCGTAACGTTCGTGCTTTTCGACCGGTCTTATTTGGGAGGGAATAATTAGTAAAACGAAAATCGACGCAATGGGGTATAACAGGGGCAACCGAAACAATGTTCTTAAACCGCCCTTCCGGACCGGAATTCTGGCCACATCCGCTGCCTCGGGTCCGGTGTAACGCAGACCTTTGCGCGCACGCACACACGCTTAAATTTACATGCAGTTCCCGTATCTATGAGGCGCCATCCACATACCAAAATATAATCCGGTAGATTGTAATAGGCACGATATTAAATTTAGTTTGTCCGGAAACTCGGCAGTAAGCACACAGTCCGGGCATTAACTTAAACACCACTGTTAAGCCGCGTAATTAATTATCGTCGGTTTGCTTATATACATATTCCTAGGTCCGAGCGCGCGTTTCTACTTCACTAATTACAATACAATAATCAGACGCCGCGATTTCCTTGAAAGGAAATGCAAATAGTACTTAACTCTTTTGATGAACTAATGTGCCTTTAAAGTTATATTGACATTGACGTATTTGACATTAATTCATATTTATTCTTAAAAAAACAACGTACGCTAGAAACTTCATTTGATAATTTTTCTCATTTTTTCAATCAATTTATGTTTGTAGTTTTATGAATCAAATTAATTATAGAAATAAAATAGTGCAGATTGCTCTGATTTAATACCAGGATGAAAAATTCATCAACTGACCTCATTTTTTTTTCAACTTTTAAAGAATTTGACAATAATTATGTCGTGTAAATTTACATATACATATATATTGGATAACACATTTTTGTTATAAGACCAGATATTATATTTACAAAGTTTTTTACGGTTACTTAAAGCGCGAGAGGGACGATCTTTTAGTGAAACGAACGATGGAAAGGGAGTAGGATGCATCTGTCGTAGACTACTTTATCAAATCATTCCGGTGGCAGACATAGGTCGCCTTGGCAAGTAATTCAGGAATCTGTTCCTCGTTCATTCGTTTCCTTTCGTTGGAGTTGCTACTTCCGCCTTTGTCTACCTCATTCCCTTGTCCGTCCCATGTGCGTCCTTGTGCGAATCTTAGGGTGTCAAAGTCACCCTGCAAATGCTGTCAAAGCGAAAACCTTACTTTCGCTATATTCCGATAAGTTCCTTAACTATACAAGCTTGCATTGGAGTTCGGCTAGCAGTAGAAGGGTCGTTGATGCTTTTAGAAGATTAATTTGTACACTGCTGTTTCGCTTTAAAGCATCGATAAGAATAGGTGTTTATCAGAGAGAAGTTCTCTGAAAACATTTCAACTGAGAAAATCGATGAATCTTCATTTACTTTGTATGAATCTTATTCTCTACACTCAAAAGCTCTTTCTTCTTACCTTTCGACGAATCGTCTTCAATTTTTGTAATTAGAGACTGTAGAAAATCGTACTACTGATAGTCGTCGATTCGTAAGATCTTCATAGATCACTTTTTAATTATTATGATTTGCTTTGACAGGAAATATCCATTGTCCATGTAGAGAAAATTGTGAAGCGCAAAATTCGGAATAGATTTCCTTTAGAAAGAAGAAAATTTTTTGAGAAATTGTTTCCTGAATTTTCTTTATTGTTGCAGTGCAAGTCAAATCTTTGAGAAAAACACGCATTGAAAATTTGGTACTTTTCGTTTTATTTTCGAACAAAATATCAGAGCACATTACATTAAATCATTAAGTAATAAATGATAAATTTAATTCTTCACTAAAAATCTCTTGAAATCTCTTAAATTTTTTCAAACTATAATATAATAAATGAGCAAATTATAAATGAATGTTTGAACGATTTTATAACGTTTCTAAGTTCGTAGTACCATTATTTTCACATCTTACGTGTGTGCGGGAATTCATGCTGGTAAGAGAATTAGGGAGAGCGTTACAATGCTTTTACAACGTGTTACTATCTGCGAACTGACAGGAGACGCGTTTCCATGGATTTTGGGTCGCTTCTAAGATGTCTCGTAAATGGTACCTTGGAGGCCAGTAGTACTAACCTGTTCTTGTCCGGCCTCTTTCGGAGTGCCCTAAAGTGACTTAACTTATGCTGATCCATAGAAAGCTCCGTTCCCGACATGAACCATCCTCTACAATCATAGTGTTAACGACAATTACTGTGCATTTCTGACAAGCTGTATGCATCTTTAGATATTATGGATACATAGATTGGATATTATATATTAAAGGCTGTTATATTTTGTTAGATACTCGTACGTTGATAACAATAAAACATTTTGACATTTTGTCGTAAAATCTGTTCATTACAAATCGATTTATACATACATTTAGGTAATTCAAGTTAATGGTTTATTCCTAAGAGCATCTGCATTTAACTTATAAATTAATTTATTATAAAATGCGTTAATTACTTCACAAGGTTTTCTGAAAAGCTTCTTAATTCTTTTCAAATCTAGAAAGCAACCACCGCACTGGTCTTCTTCTTTTACATTGATAGTAATTAATCGATCGGAAATTTGGCATAAGCTTCTTAACGTACGAAATGGGTCTGCTTTCAATTAGCTTCAACAAAGCTAGGTCGAGCTTTTAAAGACTTAACTTTGAGAAATTAATATTTTAGTTGCAACAATTTTATTTTATTATATTTTACTGTTTTAAGTTTAAGTTTTATTTAGGAATAATTATTTATGCTTTTTATTTCCCTATTATTTAGGGAACGTTTTTATGCCTTTGTATTCGCCATTATACTTTTATTTTTATATTTTATCTATTGTATATTTATTTATTTAAATAATATAAAATAAATTCTCATAAGATAAACATAAATCTGACTTCTCAAAGAAAGTGATGAGTTATTTTTATGAGATTTGCTCTATTTTCTGTATGTTGGCTAGGATTACTGTGTTATACTGTGAATTTTATCGCAATGTCTAATTCTAGTACCATTAAAATGCACTGGCATGGAATCCAGTGAAACGCGGTTTTCCGCGAACGGAGATCGCAAACGACCTACTTCGTGTCGTTTCGACGGTTATTTATGACTTCGGCCTGAGGCAAGAGCAATCACACGTTAATCGAGTTTATGTATGTTCGCCCACATTACTCGTGTCAATTCAGTTTTGAATACGACTAGCATGTATGGTAAATGCATCTTTCAACCTATGAAATACTTTACTATAGTTGTAAAAAAGTATGAATGTATATTAAATATTTATTCAAAAATATTTTCCTACAATAATTATTAGTGAATAATTGCTGTATTAAAACTGTTCTAATTGCGATATATGAAGCAATAATTTTAAACTTTTTCAAATTTTGTTCTCTCAGTTTTATAACTCATCTTCGTATTTCTGCTCTTTTTTAATATTTAATAATTATCAAGAAATGTATGACAACTGTTGGGAGAAATAAAATTGTTAAAATTGCTAAAATTGCTGAAATTTTTTATTTGATAAAAACTAACAATAAAATAACACAATAAAATATCACGGGTCCTGGTTTGAGAATTTTAGAGCTTTACAGTTGTGTTAAATGTATTGTTTATTCACATTATTTTATTTGTGGATAAATGATATAATCCATTTTATCGGTGTAATTCAATTGGCAAAGATATATAAATTTCAATATTAAGTGAAAATCGATCGATGAAGTATTAGACATAAATGAGTGGAAAATGACATATTTGATTAAGGCAGATCTTCATGTTATAAATAAATGTTTCCTATGAACTTATACAATTTCTAGTTCAAGTAAACTGTAATTCTCTCGAATTTCATGCGAATGTCTTATCAATTCGACTATCGAGGTATATGATAATATTAATCACAATAACATAAATTTTATTAAAATTGATCAATTTTTATTGGCTGACTTTAAACATATCTTAAAAACAGTAGCCACATTTCATACGACCAAGAACGAAACTATGAGTTATGTAGAAAAATAGAATTATTTATGACATAAAAAGTTATTATATCGCGATGTGGGCAAAACTAGTCCGTTTGCGACTATCGTGATCGTAGCGCAGAGTCGCCCCGCATTCGCTTTAATCTCACTGAAAATCCAATTAAACTACTTTGCGATTGCGGCGCGTCCCAGCAGCGTGCCGGTTTCCGACATACACGAAATTCGTAACTCGCGCTCTGTAACTTGTTTGCCTCGGCTTTTGGTCGCCTATACGCGCTCTATTACGTCGAAATATACCGCCGTCCGAACGTCAAGCTCCTCTACAAATTGATACCGGACAACGTTTGTATCCTAACAACGACGTTGACGTTGTCGATACGTTCCGCCATTGCTGCGGCCTTCGTCAAATCGGTCAATACGGTGCTTGATAAATTGTGCGATAAAAAGCGTCACTGCCTCGTGTTGATTACTTCTTCGACATTTTTGCAATAGAATTTTCCCAGACATGGTCGTCAATTAAAAGCATCCTCGCGCGTAACTTAATAAAATGAAAAAGGATATTTAATGTATGTGTGCATTATTGAATATAATAAAATCTACATTATTATCATTATTCGGAATATCAGAATACTTTTTATGAAAAAATTTTCAATATTGTTGTAACGTTTCGATAGTTACTCGTTGAAAGATATAAAAAATATTTCAGAATAATTTGATTGATAAATCATATATTTATTTGGTATCAGTTTTTGTATTTAATTTAATTAACTACTCTGTATATATTTTTTTTAATCGTGCTATTTTATTCGAATTTATTTAATCCAAAATGTACTTTATTTATTTTTTTACTAATAATTTTTGAAAACTTTCTTCTCTCTGATATTTGACAACTTCGTTAACGTAAGATTTTTGTTCTACAAAAATGTTTTATTTTTGATTTCTTAAAGTTTTTTTTTTTTTAATCATATTAACCCAAACAATATAGTAAATTTAAATAGAACAGCAAGGTTTTAAATCTAGTTTTTTCTTTTTCTTAATTTAATAAAAAGTATAAACTTATGTTATTGAAAACATAACATTTTTGGATTTAACAAAAAAGTAGAGTCTCTTTTATATAAATAAAATATTCCGTTTACAATTTTACTTAAGGATTCACGCATATATAAATTGAGTATGTATGATATACTTTGTTTTTTGTGTCCTTTCATATATACTTATAACAGAGTGTAGATTTACCCCCGTGAAAGGGACAAGGATTAGTCCGTTTTGCGAAAACACGTACGGCGTTTCGTTCGACGAAGGAGAACGCACGTAATCCGCGAGAAGCTTCTATTCGATTTCGAACGAGAGCCTCGGGCAAGTCCATCTTGAAATCTCGTCTATATGCGCATCCCTCTCGAGTACTTTTCTTTCAAGATTTGTTTTTATAATGCCGTAAAGTACGATTCTATTTCCAGCTTCTTTCGTATGTTTTATTCTCACATTGATTCGTCTCGTTCTTCTAATTATAAAGAACGAAAGGAAATGTAAAAATTTCACGAAGGCGGCAGGCAGCAAGAAAAGTGAATTGAGAAGAATGGCGTATCGGAAAAGACGTGGAGTGGCGTAGCAGCTCGTAGCTCTCGAAATTTTAAATGTTACCTTCTCCTCTTACGGCCTCTTAAACCGCCAAGTACCGGTTTACTTTGCACCTTCCGGCTCTTTAAAGCAAGCCGGGATACCTTTTTACGGAAGGCACGTGAAAATAGGAGCCGTCGAGACCGGCGAAGAGACTTTAGAAAGAGACAGAGACAAAAATATCCGATAGACTACAAGAATGAAAAACTTCTTGTGGCATACCTCTTATCTTTAAGCGCTGTTACGTCCAAGTTTTTTCATCTTTGTGAAAATCGACTATCTTCATAAAAGTCATTTGTATTTGTATTAGTCAGAATTTAAAAATTATTACTCTTTCTTGATAAGAATTACGTGATTTATATTTAAATATTTGTTGTTATTTACTGTATATAGCATAAAATTAATTTTATTCACAGTTTATTAACTAGTATAAAGAGTAAACAAATGCAAATTTACCGATAAAGTTTTTTATTTCTACGTGAATATACACGATTTTATATTGAAAGGACCGAATAATTGGAGAAATCATGCAGCAAAATATAAAAGCTTGCGAAACTTTAATCAATTGATAGACAGTGCACATTTTATGTTAATATAAGATTTATAAGCTTTGTAAAACATATGACAAGCGATTGAAAGACTCCATTTTTCATAAGCTACAAACACATATAATTCAATATGATTACATTTTAATAGCTTTATATAATTATTTTCAACTTTGCATATATATTGGAACAAAAAAATTAAAACAATAAAGAGAAAACTTGGTTTATTTTTAATTCATTGTGCGTTAGAGAAACGCTATAAAACTTGTTTGAATTTGTTAATAACCCGTACCATCAATGTATGAAAGTTTAATGCTATCGAAGCATCAGCGAAGCTGCAGCAATTTTGGTATCCTTAGCTCCTTCCCGCCTCGGAGAACCCTCTTGGAAAGCTGGCCGGTGCTTCTCCAACCATCGGAAATCGTGGATTACTGTCCTCTTTTCGTTGTGTAAGAATACTACGGTAACTTCCGCCGCGGCGAAAGAAAAATAGATCTCGTCGGATACGATCCCCAGAGAGATAACTTTTATATTTATCAAAAAAGAACTTCTCTCTCTCCCTTTCTCTATTTATCTATCTATCTGTCTATCTAGCTATGTATCTATCTATCTATCTATCTATCTATCTATCTATATATCTATTTATATATCTATCTATCTATCTATTTATTTATCTATCTGTCTATCTATATATTGCTATCTTCAACTCTTCTCTTGTTTTTATTTATATTTCTAGAAATACTTTGAAAACCGCATGATGCCATGGATATTGTTTTTTATTCTTTTTCGTTTTCTCTGCATGTTCAATCATGAAATTCATTTAATCCTAGAATGCCATCGCTATTGAGTATTGCTATCGATATATTTTAAGTACAAGAATATAGGCCACTCTTAATTAAGATAACACAAGTTTTTCATACATTTTATTCTTTTAATAATAAAATATTTGTAATCTGACCTCGCTCACTTATACCTAAAATTTACGTAGTACTTTATATAGGATTAAGTATACCACAAATATAAAAACTGACATTACAAAATAAACGCTCATAAAATATATAGCATCTAGTAATCTTATCCTTTATTCTAGATTAGATAAAAAATATTTGGACACATTATTATGACGTATTTTTTTAATTTCATATTTATACAGTTTTTTAAATGCATTTTATAAAATAAATATTTATACATTCTAATTTTTCTAAAATATGATTTACGTTTTAATTTACATATTGGAACAACTGTTGAAATTTGGATTTCAAATAATGATAATAAATAATATTTTAATGTCATTTGATTAATATTGTGCTTTAAATCCGTCGAGCTGCTTGCTGTGTACCGCAATAATTAAAAAAAAAGAAACTATAAAATTGAATTGTCTTGAGAGCGGCGTTACATCACGACGGTTACATCGCATGAATTTACAGAAGCGTTACAGTTATACCGCAACAAAGAAAAGTGCACAGGAAGAAGACTCGATTATTCGGTCTCACGATCTCTCTCGCGCGTCATCGTTCCGCCCGATTTTTCTCTCCGGCGTTCGTAGAATGCAGGTGAGCGCTGTAAACAACAGCGGGCTATGCATTTACATATTTGCATTAACAAAACGGATAGTCTGATTTGCATGTTGAGCGCTTTCATCTTTTTTATTTAAACGAGCCTGGGATATATAAACCCTCTCAAAACGCGCTTTACTCGTCCCCACCCAGGGATTTCATGCGCTTCGAACAGTGACAGCTTTATCCTATCTCGCCGTGGTAATTAAAATCCATTAAACATAAAAATAATATGCCATTTGCTGACGAGCAAACGAATTTTTGTACTTCATAATTATCGCACAGTTATACCGTAGTTACAATACAATCACGAAGTGTCTTACGATGCAAATTACTTGACGCTGTGGCGTTTCTACGATCGTTTAAACACGCTTGAACGCATACAGGAACATTCGCAAGCATGCGATCTCGTAAATCTGTCCATCTCACATTCGTTGCGAACGTTATGCATCCCGGAAGTTTTCGAGTCGTCGTACCTGCGGGGCTTCGGCTGAATGGACGCATCGATCACGTATTCCGAATGCGCTTCCCTCCTGCGACCCTCTCTCGATGGGCTCTTCCCGCGCTACGACCGATCGCAAATCGATCCATCAACCCCTCGCGAGTCACGAATACTGACGCGAAAGATACTTCGTCGAACAGCTATTGGCTCGCTTGGCAACCAAAATGGACACCACGCGTTACGCATATAACCCACGTCACGATAACTTTTGAAATAGATCGAAAATGTGATCGCATTGAACTTTTCTCTTTAGACTGGAGCGGAAATAAAATAAATTTGCACAATGCAAGCGCATGATGAAGTTACGCGCGCGTGAGTACTTGCGTCATTATGTATTAAGTATCTTTCAATTAGGATGCAAAGAAAGGAAAGAGAGAGAGAGAGAGAGAGAGAGAGAGAGAGAGAGAGAGACGGATAAATAAGCACACACACACACACACACACACACACACACACACACACATATATATATAATTTATACATAAAGTGTTCCATTGCTTTCTGATTTTATTCCATCTTCTATTATTTCTTCATCTTGCTTTTTCATGTATTTGATTTTTTAACTTTATCCATTCTTAATTCTAATTACATACACAAAAACCAAAAATTTAAATATAAAGAAAAATGATGAATTAATAATTATAAATGTGTAATTTTTTTTAATATGCACTACATCTTTCATATTCATACGTACATAGAAAAAAGTTTCATCAAAGCATTCACAATATATTATGTACTTCATTGCGCTTTATGTTCCATCGACGTTCACATTAAAGTTATTCGATATCAGTCATGCGAAGTTCTGAGAACATTTATTGCAATTTTATACATTTTTAATTTAATGAATAAATTCATGATACTTTTTAAAACATTTTAAATTTAGAATCGATTCAAAGCGTTGATTATTTTTCAATTAAAAGATTAATTATAGCTTGAGAGAAAGAGAGAGAGAGAGAGAGAGAGAGAGAGAGAACAGTAATTAATTATCTACGCGATCAATTTATGATTATGTAAAAAATTACTTCCTAATTTACGTATATCTTTTAAAAATATTTTAGTTGTTATAAAAATTATGATACAAGAAAAAGAATGATACTATATATTAACATTATTTAACTAAATATATGAAAGATATTTCTTCGCGAGTTATCATAATAAACAAAGGGAGTCAAAATCGAACAAAATACTAGGTTATTATAAAAAATAAAAATTATAATTATATATTTATTTCTTATATTTTATTGACATAAATAAGTACTTATATTAGGCTCTATTATATAGTCTATTATATACTAATATAATTTGGAACTACTGTAATATTTAATTGAATTTTTAACGCTACGATCAGCACATGTTATCTTGTTTTGTTCGAAAACAAAAATTAATTACACATTGGATAATTCTACTGAATATACTAATAAATGCTTATACATAATATGCAGTCACGTATATGTTCTCGATATATAAAATCTATAGATATCTTACTCTATATCTGTTTTGTGTGATAATTTCATAAATCAAACTATTGTAAAAATCAACTATTGTAAAAATTTTTTTGTTCTTACCGCATAAAATAAAGAAATTGTAGAAGATGTATAAGAACTGTAGAAGATATTGTAGAAATTATATAAGAACGATTGTATTTAAAAATACAATGCACGTCGAAATAGAATTAATTAGCAGTGCTTAAAAATCAAAAGTCACAGATTTTTATTCAGAATGAAAAAGATTTAATAAGTACTGAATGAAAAATAAAGATATAATTATTAGATAAATTTTATAGAAAAGTTATATACATTATAAACCGTTTTGTATCAATTCTGTCAATACAAAGCCGAGTCATATTTTAACCTGCTTTTAACGTACAGAAAGGGAGAGACAAATCAAAAGACGCGAAGGATATAAAATCCTCGCAAATCTTCGACCCTTGTCGAAATGAGGTAGAAATCCTTTGAAGGATTTTGAAGGTAACGATCCACGTTAGACTTCCTTTTTATTTTCTCTCTGAAGACATTCAACGTACATCATTATTTACGATGCTTTCTGAAATATAAGACCATGTACGATGACAGTCGGAACGGGAATTTGTCGGTGTTATAATGGGAAAGAGGAGTGTATCACGACAATTGACGCAAAACGCCAATCTGGTATTCTTCTATGACAAACAAGTCAGCAGCCGGCATATTTCGCTTTCGTCGGTAATGCTGAAATAACAAACCCACATCATGGGAGACAGTTTGTTTTATCTTGCTGCAGTTCCTTTGAAGTGTCGCCCCTCGTTTGTACTTATCAAATCAAACATGGAAGAAAGATGAGCTCAGAGGGTTGTGAAACGGGGGATTCAAAGGTGCTGCAGAATGCGGATTCTTTGATTAGATTCAGATCGCTATAAGAAATCCCTGCTCTATTAAATCGAGCCTTGTGGATTCGAAATCTTGTCTCAGCAATGCGCGAAAGAATCGTAGTTCTGCCTCGAGACATCTGCAATAAGCGTTACAAAGTTTGTTGATCTTTCCCGTCGCCATTAAATATTAAATCAAGGTTTCTCAAAGCGGTTGAATCTTGAGAGAAATGTTTCTTATGTATAGCATAATATTTTATTTATTACGTATGCTTTCAAGTATTGATATATTACAGTTATTTTAAATTAAATAATTATATATATAATTAAATAAATATGTTGTTAAATAAATATGTTATTTGATTATACAATATAATATATAATTTTCTATAGATGGAAGAATTCAACAACAATCTTTTTTCAATTTCAATTTTTTTTATGTATTATATATTTTGAACTGATACGTTATTATATTAGATTATATTGCTTTCTAAAAATCGTAAAATTAAATTGTAACGTCTAGTCAAATTGTAATGTTTAAAAATTGATCCTTAAACGGATTTAAAAATTTATTGTATCATGAGAAGATGATAAAGATTTAATTTCGTAAAAATTGCGATCTGTTATTATAATTAAGCTGTTCTTTTTTTTTGCGGAAATGGATTTGCATTTCAGCCATTAATACATAATTTACGCCTAAAAAATTAAGCAACCTGTTAAGAATATTGCAGTATAGACATGTGAGAAGTGTAAGAACCGTCGATGATATAGAGATTATTTCAAAATGCTAATTTTGCAGTTAGACACTTTTAACGAGATTTATTCTCAATACTTCAAGATGTAATTATTGTAATTAGATATTGGAAGATTTATGGAACTATAATAAGCATAACATGCAATTGGAATAGTTTTCCAATATTTATTAACAATAAATGTGACAGTTTTTAAACGGATTTATTAAAATTTTTGCGGAAATTTTTATTTTTTGTCACAGAAATACAATACAATTACTTGAGAAATAAAATATAACAAATAGGATAAAGAAAGCCAAGATCGGTCTAATTTTGGATGTTACAAATAATACATTATATATTCTTTTATTAAATCAATTTATCCCAGATATAATTGCGAATCAATAAATTATTGCGAATAATTAAATATAAACCGCAATTTATAATCACAAAAAGTAATTTAATTTTCGGAACTAAATAATCTTTAATTCAAATACTTTGATATCGGAGATTTTGTGTTTTATTTTCTTCCTAACTTGAAACATCCAGTGGTGCAACAAATTCTATTTTCTTTAAAATGTTAACAGACATATTGTACAATTACTTGAAAATATGTGCTTGCTATCACAATCCGCTAATACGACCAAAAAAACCATGATCTTGTATATATGGAAGCCATCGAACGACTTCGAATCGACAACCATTGCAGCTTCGGAAACTGCTTCCGAATTATTAGTTTCTTCTTTTCTCTACCCTCGTTTCTTCCCTTTTTGTGCACCCCTGTTACGGCCCGCGAGCGTTCGTGCAAGAAGCCCGTGTAGAAGGACTTGCGGCCTACCTATCGCAGCCTTGATAAACAGCCGACCCTTGCTGCGGCAGAACCATTATTGGAAAAATTAAGAGGACTATCCATCCTCGAAGGTACACTTCTTCTCGTCCGAAGCTGGACTTTGTCCCACCGTTTTCTTTCTTGCCATCTGACGAATGCAGTGACCGCGCTTTAATGCTAAAAGTTTTGCTTGTTGGCAAAAGACAGACAAGTCGATTCAAACATTTATACAAAGGACAATTGTGACATTAGATTTATAATAACTTTATTTTGTGTAATAACTTTATGTGGCTTTAGTATGCATAATTATTTGATTTTGACATTAGTAAAAATAATTATGTTATATTTCTTATGTCAAAAAATTAAGGGATTACTTATTTTATCCTTAAAAAAATAGATAATTTTCAAGAAAGTGTAATTTCATATAAAATGACGATAATGAGATGATTTAAGAAACCTTTCAAAAGTTTGAAGTCTTCACTTTTTAGGTCGATAGTTTAAATAATAATTTTTTTCTTTTATATTAAAAAGTTATGCTTTTTGCTTCGATATTGAATAACTCGGTGAAAAAAATCGTACAACACTTACAATAGATATGCAAATTAAAGATAAAGATTCATTCTTTTGAAAGATGTAAACTGCTTTTGCGTGCGATTTTTCACGCTATGAAACTTTACAAAGTTCTTAAAAAATTTTGACGTGTCTCATTTGTATTCGTGTAGCCCTGTAAAAAATTAATCAGACTGTCATCTAAATTACGATTTGAAAAATACAGACTTTAAGCTTTAAAATATTTCTTAGATTATCATAATAATCATTTTTGGAATTATATTCTTTTAAAAATTTCCAATTTTTGAACAGAAGAATAAGCTGCAAATTTTTTAACTTTTAGTATAGAAAGTTTATAATGACAATGATTATAAAATATAGTTTATAATGACAATGATAAAAAAATTATTATTTAATGTTAATTCCTATTATTAAACATATTCAATTATATCTCTTGAATTATCCTGTTTTTTACTCGTTCCGTGTTGCATAGTTTACCGATAATCCACGGATCTCACATTCAGATTTTTTATTATTAAGAGAAATTATGAAATTTTTAATGCATTATGTGATATCATGTAAATGCATAATTATAGTATGCAATATTAATACTGTTGATCACGCGATATTGCGATCAGTTTTTATATTTGTGATATCGAATTGCGATACTACTTGTAATATTATAATCTTTAATTTCATGTTTCATATGATATTTACGAAAAAATGTTAACAACAAATGTTAATAAGTTAAGCACAAACAAAGCAAGAAACGATAAAAATTGCAACATTTTGTAATAAACAAATTTATTTCACATTTATTCTGCTTCAACACAAAACATTGACATATTGTTTCTAATAAAAAAAATGTTTATTTATTAAATAATTATTAATAAATATTTAATTTTAATTATTAATAAAATATCAATTTTATGAAATAATTTTATTAAATATTAGTTTAATAAATATTTAATAAAATGTATTTTTGTTTTGTTCTCTGCACTGCATTTTATACATTAAACTTTCTCCCTTATAATAACTTTTTGTAATTTTTTGGTCATATGCAATTTTCACATTTTCACATTTTGTTTTAGAAGTACAGTAATCATGTTCATACAGGTAAGTAACACACGCAGCATGAGAAATACACAAATCATGTAAAATTTGTTGGCACGGGACGTGTTAATAGTAAGATTATTTCAAATTAGGATCCGAAGGGACAAAATCAAACATTGATCTTAAATATAGTCAGTTATTTTCAAAACTTCAAATCTTAACGAGGATCCAGTTGGGAAAATGCAAAAGGCCGTTCCATTTTCTAGCGTTTGTAAGAATAAGTCGACGGAAGAGACTCGAGATAAATCTTCGACGAAGTCACGCTCGTCTAACCCCGCAATGCAGAGATAATCTCAAGATATTCGCCTCGCAGAATACAGATGAATCCATCGGCACTTTTCACTTATGCCCGCGATTTCAATCTCTCGGTCGGCTTCCGGTTACGAAAGGACGGAGAAGAAGAAATGAGTGTCGCGTTTCTTGAACGCGAAACATTCTTCGTTTCCGCGCACTTGCTTCATTTTCCTCATCTTCCTTCTTCTTTGTTCCATTTTATACCTTTTATCTCTAGCTATTTCAAGCCCCCTCTCTCTCTCTCTCTTTCTCTCTCTCTCTCTCTCTCTCTCTCTCTCTCTTCTCTTTTTCTCTTTCCCATTCCTCTTATAAATTTACACATTCTTCCCTTTTCCTGCAACGTCATGCATAACCTCCCCTTTCCATTTTCTTCATTGTCTCATTTGCATCCCTTAGTCTCTTTTGTCGGCAAGTCGATTCTCTCAATTCCGTCACCCATTTGCCCTTTCATTTCAAACCTCGCGCGTTTTCACGATTCTTTCAATTTTGTTATTCACCTGCTGTCTCCGTCAAGTTTCCTTGCGGTTAAAACTGAAAACCCACCACAATCCTTGCCGCGAACGATAATCTTGAGATTTTCTTGGCTCATTCCACGCTTGGTCGCTCTAATTTCCATGCAACCCCGATTCTCGATCTCCAATTCCGCCCACCGATGAACAGTTTCTTGATTTCCTCGAATTCTACCGATGGACGCAATATAGTCCTTTTGAATCTATCTTTCTTTGTCCTTTATCTTCCTTCCTTTGCGCTCATTCGATCCTTTCAAAGCACACCGTATTACCCTTTTCTTCGTCATTCCCGCCTCATTTACATCCCCCTCCCCCTCCCCCTCCCCCCCGTTAGCTTTTGACTAGTCCTCTCAATTCGTTCACCTGCGTCGCGAGCTTTTGCCGTGCAATCTTTGCTTTGTTCCTTCGTCTTCGTTCCGGCCACCGTCCGGGGCGATCCTTGAAGGGAGGCGACTTCTTCGCGCTGGCGGCATTATGGAGAGCGAAAACGGTTATTGAGGCGATCCTGTCGTCAAAGAGCAATGACGGCTGCGACCTCGCACAAGTCCTTTATTAAATTTCTAATAACGGAAATAATTGTTATTGAGATTGAGCTCTAGTGGATGATGTTTGCCTGGACCGGTTCTAAGAGTGGAAAGCAGCGGTGAGGACAGAAAATGATCGAAGGTCGGACGGGGAAATGAAGAGCTCGATAATTCCATTTAATGTCGGCGTTCTTGTCTTCGACGACAACCCTTTGAACCCTTGTCCCAGACATAGTACAGAAACTAGAGTCTCGACAGCTAGCGAAAAGCAAGTTCGATTTGTGCCTGTAATTTATAGTTGAGTCTTCTCTCCCAATTTTAATAACACTTGCATCGATGCTCGCATTATTATTATGCATCTTATAGTCTAAACGATAAAATTATTTGAAATTATTAATTGACAATTGCACTTTTTTTTCTTTAAATTACATTTTTTTCTTTAAATTAACATAATTATTAATTGTTAAATAAAAAAGACAAATTTATGTATCAAATCTTTAAAAGTCTCACATGAACTGAAAAAATTTACTTAATAGAAAAGTGATATAAATAATTATCATATAATATACAATATAATAATGCGCAATAATTATTTGCTATTGGCAGAAAATTGAAAAATCTGAATCTTTTTACAAAAATTTTAAAAAATGTATGGAAAGATTTAAAAGATATACATATATAATATGTTTTACATATATTTATATGTTATTTATAAATTATATTGTAATCTTCCGGTTTTGAAACGCATCTAAAATTTATCATATAATTTTTCATCTACTCTAACATTGAATTTTTTATTTACGTTTTTGATCTTTTCCCAAACAACAAGAACAATTCGATTTGTGCATATGCATAAATGACAATAGTGAATATGCTTTCATAAATTATATACATTTTTAACTTTGTCATATAATATTTAAATATTCGTGCGCAATGGAAATCTACCAATTTTCCGAAAGGAATGACACGGAACAGGCAGATTATGATTTAGTTTATGAATTATTTTGCATAAAGTTTATTAATTTTATGCATGATCCATACGAATTATCTATCCGATAATAGCAGAAATAGAAACATGAAATGTCAATAGTACTCATGTCTCTCATGAAAGTAAATGTAGAACGTTATACGCAAATAATAGATTATCTCAATAATAATTTATTCTTATCGATAATAATCGTCTAGCCTTGTTACAAATAGATAGTAGATGGTAATTTGATAACGGAAAGAGACGTAGTTTATTTCATTATAATACCATTAGCAAGTTTTTGAGATAATTTAATTTTATTATTCGATAATTGAATAATATAATATTAAACTTTATCAAAAGAACTTTTATCAAAAGAAAACTGTATGAACATTAGAATATATTATTTGAGCATATCTAATTAAAAATTTAAATTTATGTATAGAAATCATGTTTTATAATTTATTATCAAGCTATAAGTAATTAAATACTCCGGAAGTAAAAATTTGAAAGAAATGTGTCAGTAATAAGGAAAAATCTGAAAAGTACGTAGAAAGTAAATAAATAAAAATTAAATTTAAGCAAATATATAAATAGTAATTTACATGTATAATGTAAATACACATGCATTATACAGAATGTTGTAAAAAAAGCACTCAATATTTATATGGTATATACATATACGTCATACATATGTAAATAAAAAAATCTTAATAAACATAGATCGAAAAGCGAACCGTTTCCGAAATGTGAACAATTTTGTTAGTATCCTAATTGGCTATTTACTTTCTACGTATCGCACGAGAGAGAAATTGAGATAAATAGTATATCTGATAGCCTATTTAGGAGAATTATAGATCTAATGAGGTGATCTTCTATAATGACTATCCAATTGCAGTCTGACTGATGTCAATTTACTGATTTCCGATAAAATCTTTCATTATAAAGTATGTATGTGAATGAGAACATTCAGAACGCGATTTGTAAACACTGGAATGATGCCGCATGCGACACATAGAAGTCAATAATTATTGTACTAATATATGTACAAAATTGTTTATACTTGGAAACAATTTCATTTTCAACCTATAATTTAGTAAGGCCTTTTTACTAAGTATTTGTACTATCTATTGTATTATATAAATTTTTTTGTGAACATTCTCATGGTAGCCACAATAAAGGAAACCAGAGTTAATACATGTGTACACTTTTTGATAGATCTTTTTACAATATCTACCTGACTTGTAAGATGACTTACAAAAAATTCTAAAAAAAAAAGTAACAACAAATAGTCTTCTCTACGATTTTTTTCTGTGTGTTAAAATAGTAAAACGTTGATACAAGTGTAGTCAGCACCTCACGTCACTTTGACACTATAGTATTTTTAGCATTGCAACGAGCATTTTCAGCTCAAACCTGACGCTTCCGCGCTGAAAAGGCCAGAGCGTGAACAAGAGCGATTTTGGCTGTTGGTCGGGATTGCGCGTATAACCAATCGAACACTCTCGCATTCGATCAACGTCAAAAACGACTCTACGTCTTCGGTGCAGTGTAAACTCCTTGAAATCGCGCTGTTCGAATGATTGTCATCAGGATTGTCTATCCGGCTCGCTCGCGATGCGGCGCAGCACGGAGATCGGTTTCATTGGCATTGCAGATGGCAAATCGCGAGCAACATACAGCCAAGTCCGAGATCACAGTAAACATAGGTTGCGGCGTGCCATTAGGCGGTTAGAGAGGGATTCCATGTTGCTTCATTCTAATCAACCGACGTCGACGTCGGTTGAGCGTTGGCGTCGTCAGCGCGCCAATCAATTGCGCACCCAGAAATCTCCCTAGTGGCACCCGACGCCCTTTCGTTTGCCCGTTTCACTTCCTCCGTACCCCTTTTCATTCTACCCTCTCTCCTTCCTTTCGCCATCACGTTCAGGTCCCTCTCTTCACCCGCGGCACTGTTTTACCCTCCAGAGGATTAGCTAATGGTCCGTCCGCTGTTTTATCGGACAGATTCGCATCGCTCCAGGCGGGAGGACGTGAATGTCGACATGGAACGAGCGGAAAATCCGAGGTAACCGAAAGTGTATGCGAACCCCCGCCTCGCCTTTTTTTTCACGCTTTCCAGTTTTCACACGTGCTATAGTCTTTACATATCCCACAGAGTGCTTTATAACTGTCTGATGCAAATCGCGTAGTTGCCTCATGGACGATCTTCGAGATTGAGATATTCGAGATATTCGAGATTGAAGAGATATTCGAGATATTCGAGATTGTGAAAGATAGTAAATTAAATGGATAATATGTAAATCTGATTAATCGTGTCAATTAAGCTTACATTTCTAATAACGCTTTGCATACATTTCAAATATTTAATCATATCGAAATGATACTAGTTTTATCGATTTTTCACATTGAATCGACAATTAAATTGTAACAAAGAAAAAAGAGAGAAAGGAGAATTATGAATTACAAAGAAAATCTCGCTAAATGTTAAATTTTAATAAATGTTAAAATTTAATATACATATGCGTTACGGCAATATATGAATTAAATACATGAACCATTTATATTAGGCGCAACTAGTATTTTCTAAATTCATTTATTTACGCATAAGAAATATATGTACAAAGTTTTATTAAAATAAAAATTTGACACCTTGTAAAGTTTCTTGTTTAGTGTAATTCTTTATTTGATACTTAACTCTTGATATTATTCTATTTTCTCTTGAATAAACAAACAATAATTGAAATAATTTATCATTAATATTATATTATGAAATATAAATTGATTTTAATAACAATGATAGAAAATTCTTTACTCGACATAATGTTGTTCTATCTTTTCTTGAGTTCTAAACAATAATTGAAATTATTTAGTTATAATATTATTAAATATAAATTGATTTTAGTAGCTGTGATAGGTAAATTCTTAATTTTATTGTAATTATAATTATACATTGTGGAATGTTTCACTATTAATTATATGAAATTAGACAAATATTGATCCGAAATCTTTTTATTAAATATTTATTATTTTCGAGTGTAAACTGAACTGAACTTTGTTCGAAAACACCATTCGAATAGTCTTATGTATTATTTTATCTTTGTTTAATATACGATAAATAACAGGGATAAAATAATATACATGAAGTTATTAGATGATATTTCCGAACATAGCTTTACGAGTGACATTTTAGACGAAACAAATGCGATCTCTGTTACAATCACGTCGACTACTTTGATCTTCTTTATTTCGGAAAATGCGGCGAGAGACCTATTCCGAGATATAGAAGCGCTAGAATCACGGTATAGGACAATTGAAGACCGGTGGCGAAGTGCTGGGAGTACTAATCGCGTTCCCCGCACAATTTACATTTAATCAAAGGGAAAGCCCATTGGTCGCACGCTTCGTGCTATTTGCTTGCCATTGAAATCTCTCTTTCTCCATCGCTCGCACCGCCACCCGCTATCTCACGACCGTCGTCCTGACGCGTCGTTCGCGTCGTGGATGGAATACATAAAGTCGACGTCGTCATTGGTTCTCCGATTGCACCAGATGAAATCCGCGTGCATGTTAAATCTACGCCGAAGAATTCACCGCCATCGTATACGTATCTCGTCGCTTGCGAATCCGTAAACACGGCGAAGCTGCAGATTGCGACTTCAGAGTCAATACTAAAGAAGCTTACGCTCTACTATTACTATGCTTAGAATACGCAAACTATTAACTTTAGACGAAATAAAAACAAATGAAGAAGATTCTTCGGTAAACGATTGAACACCAAATGCTTCTGTTAGAAGAGTACATTTATAATTACAATAAATCTGCAAACCTTTTGAAGTTTTCAATACCTATATGTGTTATCTTAATGTTACAATCTATTTAAAAAAATAACTTGAAAAGAAAATTTAAAATTTTATTATTCATATATTATTAAAATGCATATATTAAACAAATTGCTATTGGAATAAGATATCACGATGGTGTTTTTAGGATTAGCATCGAAAATTCTCTTCTTACTTTAGATAATGCAATAAACTATAATTAATATTATTATTACTTTAGATCGTATAATGGAATTGAATATTTTAAAAATAGACTTTTAGATTTGCCATTAAATAATCATTATCGATCCAAAAACGTGAACAATGAGTTTATTTAAAGGTAAAGGTAATACAATCGGGTGATATTCGTTTTTCGATTACAATCTATAAAATATCTTGTCACGTTAAGAAGTGGACAGTAAATGGGTCAATTATTTTTTGCTCCTCATCTGGGCAACGGCCACTAGAACGACTGATCGACGATGTCGTCGCCGTTAAGAGAATGTCGGAAGGTCGCGATTAAAATCCAGACGCAGTACTTCAGAAGAGAGAAATTTACAAGACTCTATCAAAACTTGGCGTAATCAAGAAGCGAGGAACGAGGCAAGAGTTCGAAAGTGTTTCGCGAGGACTGCACAAGGAGCGACGAAATTTGCATTTAAATCGCGTTTCGCACGCCTACGTGGGATCGTCTCGATCGAGACCGATACGACGACGGTCCCTCGAGTGTCCACTCGATTACTTTTCTCGGTCGGGGAATACAAAAGGGCCGTTGCCGGAGCGCGACGTGGAAGTGACGGCGATAAAAATCTAGTTCGGTGGATGGTGGAGCGCATCGAGAGGGACAGCACGGTCTCTCGAACAGGCCGTCGAGTTTGAAGAGTCGAAAGAAGCCGTCCATGGTGAGGATTTGCTTATTATTCGGACGGCGTTTAATAAATTATCACCTCATAAAGCTTCGAAAGTGCTTGGCCTGTCGTTGAACAAGGCTGGAGTTAGAAGTCGGAAAATACGCACTGTTTGTATCGCCCATAATGCCGAAAGCCCTGAATTTTCTATATACAGGCACATACAAACGGTGTCTCAGAACAACTTAGAAAAATCATAGTATTTGAAATTCTCTGTGAAATCTGAAACTGAAATATTATTATTCAGTTATCAAAGAATGTTAAAGAATCTTAAATTAAGTTTTAAGGAATTAAATAGATAATAACATTTTCTGTTTTTTAATTAAATTTCTAACATCTCTTTCTAAAAAATATTTATTGAAAGATTTAATTATATGAAAATAAAAATAATGCATTTTAGTTGAATTAAATCTAAAAACGCTGAATAAGCAATCATTCAAGAAAAAATTGTTCAAGTGTAGGTTGCACGTGTACACGTAAGAAGATATTCGTCTGTAGAGAACTGTTCTCATCTATCCCAAAGGAACGATATATCGATCCATCTGTGTTATTGTCGGCAAATTGGAAAGTTTTCACTGATATCATAGCCGGAACGAAGTTGGCCGAAGTTCTCAAGCTCTTCATGTTCGTAGATTTTAGTACTTGTCACTTTACGCAGATCTTAATATTTCCTTTTCTCGATAACGAACCGCGGTATACGTATTTATAAGTGAGGCGATTTTTTTGCAAATTGCCGACTTAACTGCAAGTTGTCCGATAACTTAATACTTTCTTGCGAATAGGTACCCATAAAACAAATTTTCAAAGATTCAATTCTATTACTCTTCGATCTATCACACACAATAGTCGATCACATAATTTTAATACAAAATTAACAAATATATGATATATATGTTCAATGTAATTGTTATATATAATCTAAAATATTCTAATTAAGAAAGTAAGTAATGCTTAAAATGTCTTTAATTCAAAACAAAATCGACATTTACATTTATTTAACAATATCTATCTCGAAATTCTTAAAATATTCGATATACAAAATATTTACTTTGATCTACCGCAATCAATAAATTTATTTTAATGACACTTACTGTGGCATCATTCGATTCTTCTCAGATCTCTTATTTAGTTCTGTCCATTTTGCTACTGCTCCTTCACATTTTTCTTGAAACGTTCTCGTTTCGCCAGTTAACAATCGATAAGTAAGTATGCTCCCTCGAGACTGAATTGATATCTACACCCACTTCGCTCTATAATTAGAGCGGTTGAGCGTAATGTTGCGGGAGAAGTTAGCACACCGCTGGAGCTTGGATACTATCCGTCTATCGGAGACATGCATTGTTCGCGGGAGTGACGGCGTCGCAACGTTTTCGCGCGCGCGACCATCGCCTCTCGCGGTCCGGAAATTAAATACTCTCTAGAGAATGAAGCGAGAGAGAAAGCCGCGTGCTTCCCTCCCCGTTTGCATCAGATTGGTTGATTCGTCGATCGGTCCAAGAACGGTTGCGAAGCTTTCTGTAAGAAGCTAATGAAAAGCGAAGAAAGCTACATTCAACGTAGCATTTAAAACAATATCTTTCAGATTGTCTTCTAGAAGAAGACGCGTAGGAAATCGCTGTCTATAATAAGATCTAATGGGAAGATTTTTATCTTTTTCAGTTACTTCATTGTGACAATATTTATAATAGTGGTATCGTACGGTTATTCCAAATGATTTATATTGTTATTAAAGCTTTAAAGCTTTTAGAAACTATATTATATAATTTTAATCATTGTATTATGATTCGTACGCACTGTGATTGTATTGAAGAAAATATAAATTATATATATATAAATATGAAGAATTATCCTTCCTCCATAAAATTTTATATATATATATACATTCTTAAGTATTTTAAAAGATTTTAGGGGAAGGGTAATTCTTCATATTTTTTTAAATTCAAGACCTCATATGACCTCGTATGTTTGTAACTGCAATTTAATTTCAAAGACACAGGGCATAAAGCCCATCACACACAAAATGACATAAGCTGCATAAACATAGCATAAGATCTCTGGATCAATGAGTATCCGACATAAATACGACATATTGATTTACATAAGATATTTATTGGTCTAGCAGTCTTATGGTTTTGCTTATGTCATTTTTTATATGTTGAGTTTTAAAGTTGATGGAAAAATTTTGTTTTTTCCAAAATTTCAAAAACTTCTTGAATTATTTTCAAACCTTATGTATGTTTTAAGAACATGAATACAACTCGAGTGGTGTTTCCAAAATTTTTGAAAAAACTTACTGCAAAATTTTTTTTTGACTTTGATATCTAATATTTTAGAAACTAAGCCGTTTCAGAAACATATAATCATATAGCATATAAAGTTCGTGATTTTATTTATACACACACACACAAGAACACACACACACACACACACATATATATATATATATATATAATATATAATATCTACATTTATAACAGTCATGTATAACATAACATTATTAAATATTTACATATGTTTAATATTTATTTTAATGTAGATTAACAGATTACAGAGAATACGACATATGTTGTGTATAATGAACGAGAATTTTATTTATCTTTATGTATAATACAAATCTGAAGAAACGAATTTCGTACGCGCGCATTCTTATATATTGCAGTGTAATGTTGATATTATCGATCAATTGGAAATTGCAAAAGTTCTATCGTAGTACGTAGGAACGAAGTTCGTCTGCCAAGATGAGGCGGAAAGCTCTCAGATTTCCACCTCGCTTCGAGGATTTGGTTTCAAATTTCACTCGCCTCGTTACCGATCGAAAAGCAGAGCGGCTTAATCGCGACCATCGGATGGCTAAAAACGCATTATCCAAGTTTTCGTATAATCGATCCAGTTTCCAACATCCGCCGCTTGCGAAACCCGAAAACTTTCTTACGACCGGAGGAACGCGTGTTTGACTCAGTTGGAAACACGATAGCTTTAGACACGTTGGATCAGACAGCTCGCTATAACTCGCCACCGAACTTACTTAAATAACAATTTACGACGCTTTCACAGAGCGTAAAAGTTTCTTTATCAACTCATAAAAGTAAATAATTACTCTCGAAGTAACACTTTGAAGACGCATGATAGCAATCGCGGAATACTATTGTCGACTTTATATATTATACAATTACACTTATCTTGGAAATTTAATTAATTTTTAACATACTATTTATTATTATTTTTCAATTAAATTTATGTTTAAATACTTCGCTGAATGTTAGAGCATTAAAAGGAAAAATTGCAAAAAATAAAAAATTTTAAAGTAAAAAACTATTAATTTATTTTGTTATTAAAATTAAAAATTATAAAAATTTATTGTTTTTTTAAACTTGATTAAGATGATTTACATTTTAAGTCTTAAAATATTAAATTTATACATTTGAGGATGTCGCAAATATTTTTTGTATTCGAAAAAGTTTAGTTATTATTTTAAAATAATCATATGTAATGAATATGCGATTTGATTAATTTTATTTATCTTCGATTTCATAATTGTCCAGTTTGCAAGTCTATTTCTTTTCAGCTGATGACGTAATGTATTAAATGTCTTTAGAAGAATACACAGTCAGACATATTCCTTACATTGCGCGCGTAATTCAACTGCGACGTAATGGAAAAGAAACGCGAGAAAAAGTAGATGCGGATGATGTCGAAGCCCTACAAATCGGTTGCAGGCCAAATTGAGGCGAGCTAGAAAAATTGCGGAAATTGCTAGAGCCCCGCTAGACTTAAATTAATTCGCTCGGACGGGCGGAGATGCGGACGACTTGGGGTTTATATTGGTGCAATTTCTCCTCTCCTGTCTCTGTTATACCTTTCTCTTTCTTTCTCATCCTTTTCTCATTCTTTCTCTCTCTCTCTTCTTCTGTCTTTCATTCTCGCGAAGTGTTTCTGCGAGGGCTGACTGACAAGGTTTCGCCATTTCCGTGACGCGTCCGGTAACGAACTTCGACCTCCATAACTAGCGAAACACTTTGCGCGACTACCACGAGCTTCTTCGTCGCGTTTTCATTTTTCTTTTATCATTTTATACTTTTCGTTTGTCCGGAGTTTGGCGCCCCGTCATTTCTGACAAATTCCCTGTATTATTCATATATTTAAAAGAATAGTATTCATAATGCGAATATTTAATATTATTTAAATAATTCATTTCCTACATGTGTATGTGTATGTGTGTGCGTGCGTGCGTGCGTGCGTGCAATACAAGTACAAAGTACGTATGCATGAGTATGAGTTAATTGTTCATAAAATATGTTTTCGTAGAAACGAACTAATGATTAATTGGTTCGAAAATTGGTTCTTTGAAAAAAACTGTTCATATAATTAATTTAATTGTTTAATATGATTGACTTTTAAAATATATTAGGTGTTGGAATTAATTCGTAGCGTTTTTTAATGAAAGAATGTTATTTATTTCACATGAGCATTAAAAAATACATTAATGAAAGTACTTCCCATCACTTGTAAAACGCTACGAATTAATTCCAACACCTAATAATAGAATCTATTAATATTTTTTTGAAAGTTATATTATATTCATTTATTTATCTACATATTTATGTTATTAGTCTATGTATTTACGTTATTAGTTATTAGATAATTA
Organism: Acromyrmex echinatior; assembly: GCF_000204515.1. The sequence continues at coordinate 820,832 of NW_011627293.1, forward strand.
TCGTATAATTAATCATGAATATTTGCTATGAAAAAGCACAAATTATTAACGAAAGTTATATTTATATAATTCTCTTCTAATTTATATAAAATAAAAGAAAAGTAAGAGGAGTATAATGACGCAGTATATTTTATATATGTATATATATATATATATATATATATGTTAAAGTGACGAGGCAAGATCCAAATTGGCTGACGTGTTGGTTATCATACTAGTCAGATGTTCGGAGGAGTCTTAGCTTCTGATTTAACGCTCTGACCAACTGAATTCAGCAAACTCTAACGTCTTGTCGAGCAGTGAGGCAGCAACGTGAGAAAGTTCGGTTGTAATATGATCTTGTTAGTGATTGCAGCAATTATTGTTAAATTCTGAAACATGAAATAAGTTTTGAAAGTTTTGTAATAGAAAACATTTCATGATAAAAGCAAATTGATAAATATGAATTCTATAAAAAATTGAGGAATATACAATGTAAAATATACGACAAGATCAATTATATAAACTTTATCTTTCTCTCTCAATTTGTTTGTTCTTTAAATATCTATTTTCTTTTTTAATCTATTGATATTATCGCTCGTATTCTCTGCATCCTTCTACGTAAGATAACAATGCACGGTTAATTGTTTTAAAGTTGGTTTATAGTTCGTCTAAGCCACGTTTACTATTTAGCGTATATAATTAATTTATACTTGTTTGCGCGTTGTAATCGTGTAATATCAAAGAGAAGAGATAGAGTACGTGATGTGCGATGCATTATAAATTGGATTGTTGATGAAATTTATGTTCATAAGTTGATATACAAAAAAACAATGGGCTGCCAAATTGCATTTTCCTCTCTTAAGTGATACAGAAAATAACATTGTTTATACTTAATTCAATTAACAATTTCTTAAGCAATTAATGTTAATATAAAGTTGCACATCTTTATGTGAATTACTTTGTACGAATTGCAAGCTCGAAATTTTCACTATTACAAATAGCATGCGTCATCGCAGTTCCGCTTGGAATAGTGCTTCGAAAAGAATTGTTCCGTTCTTCGTTATTCCACTCGTAACCTCCGCCAACCGAAATTCTTTGGATGCTTTTTCTCTGGGGCACGACGTCTTTTTAGGCTAAGAGCGAGAACTTTCGGTATAACTTTTCCTAACCAGGTGACGGTAGTTTCGTCGGCAGATAAGACGCTCCTCATAACCGCTCCGGGATTTCACGAGTTGAAAGTTTCTTCCCAAGAGCAAATCCGGCTACGTCCTCGCTGGAAGCAACTCGTGTTGCAGTCCTTTAGAACGTTGACATGATCGGGCAGGTTATTCGATCGAATTATCGCACTCATGTTAGACGAATAAAAAATTAATGAGACTCTTTCCTCAAATTTAAAATTATTTTCGTGATACAATAGATTGAATCAATCAGTGCAAAAATAACATCAGTTAACTTTTTATGATACTCTTTCTCTCTCTCTCTCTCTCTCTCTCTCTCTCTCTCTGTCTGAAAGTAAATCATTCTATAAACTTATGAAATTTCTATGAAAATCTCAAGGATTTAAAAATTATTACAAACAGAATTATTGAGACCATTTAATAAACATTAAGAGAAAAATCTAAAAATTAAGAACTGTTATGGAAACATTTTTTTCTTTATTGAGTAGTTTTATTTATAATATCTACTTGCATGATAAAATAAGCGACAAATGTATTAAGCGGTAACACACACCAAAGATGTTCCTCTATTTTACGCGCTGTGCTTGGTACAAACTTCGTGTAGGAATTAGAGAATTGGGAAGAGGACTGTATTGTCGGTGCATTACCCTTTAACGAAGCCAAAGTACCGTGAGCGAGCACAGGCGTTCGACCTGTCTGGCAAACAGAATTGGAAGAGTTGGGATAACGGGCGTATCGTGAAACTCAATATCTTGAGTAACAAGCGTGGATTCAGTTTTCTCTAATGGTCGACGTGAACGAGTACGAGGTCTAGAACGACACGTTTGAAGATCTGGGGGAATTTGTCTTGTCTCGCAGGCGCGTGAGAAGAATGATGAGTATCAATACGAGTCAACTAGTTCATGATATTTAAGAATGAAAAATTTTGGAATTGTCTAGCAGATCTATAAAATATTTGATTAGTTATTTTGCTTGCGACATAATTTATACATCTTCCATTCATTTTTCAAAGCTTGGGCGAAAGAATCGGATGGATATTGAAAATTTAATGTCACGAAAGGGCCAAGGATGGCCATTCTGTTTCACTGTAAACGGTATCAGGTGTCTTACTTAAATCAACTTCATCTAATTTTATTTATATCCAAAGCACAGCGATCTGCCTCCGAGGATTACTGAGCTACAAATGAAATTCGATCGTGAAATTAGAGCACGGGCTTTATAAATGCGCTGTCACGAGAATGTATAACCCGATCCAGATATTCAGGTTACGAGAATCAATAATTACGTATTGATCGATGATGATAATGGAAAGTCATGAAGTAAAGGATGGCAGGACCTTATAGAAAAGTGCGCCGCTCTCGCGCGAACTTCTTTATTAATCTTTTCTCGTCAGATTCACGCCCGGCAATGTAATTTCGTCAGGACAGCTGACAAATATCGATATTAACCGTCATCACTGGCGACCATTAAAGATACCTCTTTGTATTAAGCACTCTTACTATCGGAAGGCGTTTGTTTCACTCTTACGTCTTTTGACAGAGAGTTGTCTTATTTTATGAAACGTCAAGTACATTACAGGTATATTAAATTACGAACAAGTACGCAATAAAGATTTCATAACTGCTATTCTTGGAAAACTTTTCGCAACAATCTGTCTTTTACAAGGGAAAGGGCTGTCTCTAAGAAGGACTGTCTCTGCTGAGAAGTACTTAAAAAACTTTCGACCGCTGTGCCGCGCCGTTTAATAAAAATTAATTAGCTTGGATTCTGTGTGAGCACCGGATAGATATCTATGAACTTTTTGTGATAGATTTACCGTGCTTCGTTTATAATTGCATTAAGCTTTCTCTCCGTTAATTCTTTCCTTTATTATCTCTTTCTATGAAGTCATTTAAAGACCATTTTAACCTCATTTCATTCTCAAAATATTTCGAAATGCGTAAGTTTTTGCGTAAAAGCAACAATGAATAGAGGAGAATGCTCTGATATTACTATCAAGAATGCTGCGGATTTTAATCTTAATGCTTTTTGTTGAATAAAATAACTGTGGTTACACTAGGACGAACAAAACAAAATTAAAATTAAACTTTTTGCTTCAATGCAGAATAATCTTTTTTTTTTTTGCAAAAAAATATCAGTACGTCTCAAAATAATGAACAATTGTTGAGAATACAATTATAAATTTGATGTGAAATGAGTCAATTATGAATAAGCCGTAATTATACTACACTTGAGAATAAAATAATCCAAACAAGATTCATTTGTCAGAATTGCGTCTGTAAAATATAATTCTTCGCGCAATAGCTTTGTCAAATGAAAGCTCATGAATGACATTTAAACAATCCCGCGATGAGGATCTTCCACAATGTATCGCGGCGCAGAAGACTTTATTATTCTGATGTTGCGCAGCTTGACTCTTCTGTCTTCGAACAGAACTTTCTTCTGTCTGCTGCCTTTCCTTCTTCTCGTCGATTCGAGTTCCTTATCCTTAGCGTTCGCTAACGAGACACATCAAACCTCGGGTCAAACTTTCTTCGCGAAATTTCGTCAGTCGTGATTAAGGCTCAGAATCGCGACGTTGGAAAGAGGGACACGCGATAAGAAAATTTAATTCTTCATTAAGCACCACCGTAACTTCGTCGGACAGTTAATTGTCGTCCATTCGTAATAATTGGGCGAGTGCGACGATAGAAATTGTAACGAAGTGTCCAATAGAAGAACCCATTAAAATCGATCAACGCAATGGAGTCGCTGGATTGAAATAAAATTCATAATTATCGGCTTCCACTCTTCTCGGATTCATCAATTTGCGTTGATTTCTGCCGATTAATCTTAATTGCTGATGTAGCACGAGTACAGACTGGTTTATTATTAATATTTTGTGATCGTATTCTTCGACAATTTTAGCTTCGTATTATCTTTGATGGAAGCTATACCTATATAGGTATCAGATCTATTATTCGCTCAACAAAGTGAAGAGTCGTATTTTCTTCAACACGCGCATTTCATTCATTTTGTTTATATCTGATTTATGATCCTGTAGTAACAATCACTCTTTTGCGGTAATACACTTAACTTTGATACGATGATTGCAAGTGGGAAATGCTCGACCATCATGGAGGGTTAAAGAAAACTGTTTCTTCAGACACTCGCGTTTCTCTCGCGAGGTATACGTAAGCTCACTCCATTAGAAGCTGCCGCATAGCTGGTGCGTCCGCGACAAACAACGTTGCATTTGTTATCTTTGGGTTTACTGGCTTTCCTTATGCCTCGTTGGACGCACTGATCCTGATACTGTAGGACGTCGACTGAGGCTTCCGTAATATCGGTACGCGACAGAGCGCTCATTCGTTCGGCTCCATTATCGGAAGACTTATCTCCGCTCGCTTGATTGGTTCCTTCCGTGGCCACGAAGAGGCGACTGCATATCCGTCGTTGCTTGTGGAAGCTTCTACCGGTTGAATCTGCTATTGAACATTACGTCATTCCCATCAATACTTCGAAGACATTACGGATATTATCTCACGCGTTTTTCATCGCTATTATTATTTTAATTTAATGCGTTTTATAGATTAAAATTATATGGTCCGAAATCTGAATACTTAATAATTAATTCCTTCCTTTCTTATACGTGATTATAATTTAATACGTTAGTAGAATAATATATCAATATATAGCCTGGAGATAAAAAAATATTATCGTTCAATATTTTCTTTATATAATGAAAATGATTATTTTGTTTATTTGTCCATTGTCTCTTTTATGTATTTTTTGCCGTTTTTATTTTTTCCAATGGGAAATTAATATTTTCGCTTACCTTTGTTTACACCAACACTTTACATATTTTTATAATTAATTCCTGTTTTATTATTAATATTGGTTCATATTTCAATACGCTAAAACCAAATACATATTCTATTTCTGGAATAAAACTGCTTACACATGTCGTACATCGAAATATTTAACGTTAATTTTTTTATAATAGAATTGAAAAAGAAATAAATTGATATATTATATATTGGATTAATTTAAAGGATATAAAAATTTGACTCTATTTTGAAGAAATGGAAACATTTCATAATTATAGTTAATTACAGCTACTTTAATATTGACTTATTTTTTATTATGCAGAATGTAACTAAGGGACAAATTTCGGGAACGTATTTCCCATATCACAGCATGGAAAAAAAGATTCATATAAGCATATATATGTGTGACCGTAAATCCACTGTTACTGAAATACAATTCAAACAAATATTTATCAATGGAAAATGAAAAAAATAATATTTATCGTTATTTGATATTATTTATTTTTAATTTTTTTATTACAACAAATAAACGTCCCCTCTTTTGATTCAATATACGTATGGACAACATTGGACTATTAAATACTGAATTGTATTTCAATAGCTATGTGAACTTGCGGATATAAGTTTATATATACTTTTTTATGTTTTGATAAGAAGCTTGTTGCGGATATAAGTTTATCTTCTTATTTTAATTACATCCTGTATATTATCTATTAAAATTATTTAAATATCAAGATAATGTACGTAAATTTACGAAAACTTATATAACTAACACACATATTTTTGATTGGTTTTCTTTTTATTATTTTAAAGATGTTTATCTAAGTGTTGCTTTTAATTTACTTATATTTGTCTCTATCTGTATTTTTTTATCATCTACATATACATATATATAGCTCAAATGCAATTATGATGCATATTACAAAGAAATTCATAAAATATGAGAGAAACTGAAATTCATACAGCACATTATTGTCGTAACAGCGAAAGGTCGCAAGTTACGAAGCGCGTTAGTCGTACTGCCGGAAGACGAAGAAAACTACAAATACGGATGTTGTCTACGTCGGGAAACAGGAAATCATATCGTGATCGATAAGGCGTTTTACCTTCCGCCGTGAAAAAGAGAATGTTGAGACATCTAGATATAAAGTAACTGTTAACGTTATCAGATTTGCACATTGATCAGTAGCTCTTATTTTATTTTATATAAATTATTTTGTAATAAGCTTCTTCATTCACCAAATTAAAATCTTAAAACTTGTACAGTATAAACTGTTTTATTTGTGTTTCTAGATGTTAATAATAATTAAATGATATTTAACTAATAATGATTTATAAGTTTGAGTTAAAAAAATTATCTGATGAGGAAGTTGTTAGAATCTTAGAAGTAGTTGCTATGATTTTACTAAATGTTTATAAAAATGTAAAAAAATTATGATATTGTTAATGTCGTTTTTTCATTATGAAAAAAATTTTAATATACCATATTTTTATTAATTCAAATATTAACCTAAATATATATTTACATATAAAATGACAAAGATTATCTGTTATCAAGGTTACACATTCATTTCTCTAAAAGAAAAAAATTACTGAATAAATGTTGGATTTAATAAAAGTCCAGAAATATCGACATTTTCTTTAATTCGTATTTTCATTTCGCAGTTGGGAAATTTCGGCGTGGAAGTAAAAAATACGGGGCATATGAGGTTGCGACGCATAATTTTTCGCAAATATATGCAAATAGTCTCGTGGACGTAGGACAGCCTGTCGAGAGGTTATCGCCGCGGCTGATCTGCTGGGCGACGTCCCCAATTTATGCGAGCGGTGCATGCTCGAAGCTCGCCGTGTTTACGGCGAGGAGATTTACCGGCACCCCGGGGTGAAAACGATCCCGGAACGTTTGTCGGGCAACGGACAAGACGACTCGCTTGCACTCACGAGTGTACGCTTTCTGTCCCCATCTCACCCCCGTATCGCGCGGCCAGAAAATACGATATATAATGCGCGCGTTGTATGGACAATTTAATTTCTCTCATACCTTCCAGAAACCGCTTTTCGAACGAATGTGTTTCGGACATTGGATATTTTTTAAAATTTCAACGGTCCGAATAAAATTGATGAGTTAATTATTGAATGAGAAAGTGAAGTAAATGCACGCAAATGGTTTACAGATAATTTTGACGCGTCAAGTACTATCAGAGGAGCTTAATTAAATTTGTGTATGTATTTGTTGATAGTCTCTTAACAAGATGTAAAGAATAACGTAGTAAACTAATAAATTGTAATAGAAACTAATGTATTACAAACTAATACATATATCTATGTTTTCATAATTATAAATTTTTTCATTTTTTTCAATGTGGTATATTCGGTTTCTCTCTCTCTTTCTCTCTCTTTTTCTCTCTCTCTCTTTCTCGCTCTCTATTTTTCAATTTGTTGTACAATTTTAATAGATTTTCTAAGGTTTGTATAAAATATCGTTATTTCTTATTACGTAAATAGATTTAATCCGTTCCTGTTTAACTTTAATTTAATGCTCTACAATAAAAGATAAGTCAGTTTACTTAGTAAAACTTTATTTTTCTATAAAGCACATTGCAAACTCACAGAGCGCTATTAACATAATTATTACTCTCGTTACCTTGCAATTCGCGTGATATAATTTGACGACAACTTTTTCAATTACGTTTAGTTACACGATTTAAATCTTAATCAACGTAAATTGTCTCTAGGCGCCGATTCTCTTCGCATATAATGAATTCGTTCAGATCGTCGCGGGACATTCGGTCGGAGCGGCGCTTTCAGACGCGCAATGCGCGCGTGTTTCAAGCACGATCGGTTCGTCAAAATCAAAAGCTGGCCCTGTCAGGAAGTAATCCACCGTGCAAAAACAAATTGAAACGCTGAAACGTGCCGCATGTAGATTAGACCAACTGGTTACTAGTGTATCCCCTTTCGGTTCGTCCAGTCGCTCGTACGTGGACGCGAGCACATCAGACTGAGGGTTGCCGTACACGACCGACTCCGAATTGGAGAGACACGTGACATTGAAACTATGAACAAGGGATGAACCCCTTTGGCGAATCAATAGTCATTTCAAGGTGGTCTCATCTTGGGGAGGCAGAATGTGAAAAAAAAAGTAGGATTGATGATGTATTAGGCTTGTACTGCACTCGATCGATTTAAAATTATTTCTTTATAATTTAAAATAATTATGTTTTATTTTAAATAATTATGTATATATTAATAATGTGACTTTTAAATATTTAAACAATTATAAGTGGAAGTTATATTAACAAAAATAAATTAAATAAGAGAGAGATCTTATTTTTGAAGCGGATCTTGATATGTACCTACTTAATAATATTCATATACAAATTTGCAAATACATTTTTCAATTCTATAAGTAGCGCGGCTAGCATTTTAAATGTTCACTGTAGATTCGGAACCGCGAATATAAATGAGTTGAGATATTTCAAAATGGAAGGAATAAAGTCATTTTGTTTAAATTGATATACTTAAGTAATGCAAGAAAATGACACGTAATAATCTTCATTGGTTAAATAAAGTTTGATCGAAGCTGAAAGATGGAAATAAAGTCTACAATGTATTAAAATTTCATATCGTAGTGACTTGTTCGAAGGAAAAGATGGAGAAGCGGTCGACGCTCGCTGCTCCGAGGACATCGATCCTTCATCGCGAGAGACGAGCGTTGAATTTCTTCCGCTATGGAAAGTACACTGCCAGCAGATTGGATGCGACGTCGTTCTGCTTTTCTTTTGCCGACAGCGCCGCTGTATGTACTTACTTAACTCGGTCATTGTCTCCTAAAAAATATGATTGATCGCAAGCCATCCCCGACGAGACGGAGTGGTTAGATACACATACTGAGACTCGTGCTTTGCACACCCCCTTTACACATGCGACTACACACGCTCATCTGAGTACACAGATATGCATTTAAAAAAAAAAAAAAAAAAAACCGAATGAACATAACTTCTCCAGTTGAACGGTAGAGCACTGCACGACGCGTATGAACGCGACGGTTTGTCAGCCGTACCGTACTTACCTTATTTTTCTATCGTCGTGAACGCGACGTGCATTCTTTCCATTATTTTCGAATATCCGCATTAAAAGCCAGTCTTCGAGTGTCCAATCCTCTCATTTCTGTACCTCTCTTCTCGTCGTTATGCATGCAGCCTCATTTTCTGCTTGGCTGAAACGCTCCTAATCGATCTTTTTTTTTTTTGCGCATCAGCTCTCTCACGTTGATATGGCAGTTGGTTGAAATCATTCGTTTATACAGCGAGCTGACCACGATTCGTTTCGAATCCATCGTGCGCGGTAAAAGTCGGCAATATCGGAGAAACGAGAATGTGGCCGGAAAGAGGTTTCGCAGGAATTGGAAAGATCGATAAGCATTAATTCACGTTCGTCCGTTTTCAAATCTATTTTCGTATTACATGTATTTATCTTGTTAATATATGAAAATTTTTAGTCACTTTATATTTACATTTATGAAATGAGTGAGAAATATTGGATTTCAATATTTAATCAGCAATGCTTACGTCTTTAGAAATTTAAATGTCTTTAGAAATCTGATGTTAAATTCCCATACAGCACAAATTATTCTATTGAAAATTGGAGCAATATTGCTGCAAGTTGTATAGGCATTTATTTATATTGTAAAGATGTCTAAGAGATTTTTCGATTTTAGTAAATATTATTAAAATTTTTACTATCCAATTATCAAATTATCAAGTCATTATTCTCAATTTAAAGCCAATGTCTAATTACGCATGACGTGATTTATTTATTGTTTTTGAAATCGAATGTAGATAACATTTTATGCACAATATTAATATACAGAATAAATATATTAAATAACAATGTAAAATTGGCTGTTAAAAAAGTAAATATAAGGGAAAGACATTGTACATAATACATACAAGCATTCCCTTTGTCATGGTATCACGCGCCCTTATTTCGTTGCGCAACAAAAGTGGCGTGATGAGAGAAATACATGGAACAAAGAAAGATGTAATGAAATGCGTCCGAGTTCAAGCTTGACGTTGCAAGAACGACTGCAAGGCGAAGACCAACATCTCTGCACCTTTGAAAGTGTCTAGTCGCGGAATTCAGCCGTGGTTCCTATGACCTTTGTTTCCACACATCTGATAAGTACTCTTTTATTCTTCGTCTCTTTCACAGATCTGGCTTCTTCGAGCGAAGTCTACGAGATAGATAGATGGATAGATGAAGTGAAAGGAAAGAGGAGAAGGAATAGATAGGGAAGCGAAAAGAACGAATGAGTTTGCTTCGTGAAAGGCACGATCCGGTAATTAACGTCGACGAAACTCATCCTCCTCCTTTTCCTACTGCGTATCTTCTCATTCCACCAAACCCCTGTCTTTCGACATCCTGCATGGTTCAGCCACCCTCGCGCACGGCGCGTGTAAGTTCCACCGATTCGTTGGACTCACGCCCGACGACGATGATGGACATATCGCGCCCGAGCAGGCCGACCCTCGTCGAATCGACGTGACAGAGCGGGCGGCATTTCGTGCGACTTTAATGCTCACGCAGATCGACGCCGGCCACGCATGACATTGCAACAATGGCGAGTCGGCAGATATCTGTAGATTTCCAGAGAATTGCGAGGTGACAGTTCATTTTCGTCGTCGCGCTGTCGAATGACAGGCTTTCGTTACAACTCGTTGAAACCTTTTTCGGCCTTTTTCAGCGCCGTTTTTTATGTAAAATAAACTCATTTCTTTTATATCATATAACGAATTTGATTGGATGTCCTCAATGTGTACTGATGCACATTAAAGCCATCGTACACAAATTGACGTAAAAGTGTATATTTAATATAAATAGAAATGGATTAAATTGTGAAATCCTCAATACAATTTGTTAGGTCAAATATTTATTTTATAATTAGAATTATTTGCATTTTACTTTTATACTCAGATTAAATCAGTGCAACGTTTCAATATGCACTAATGTGCACTAGTGTGTTAAATCGAATTCTTAATTTAATTTTCATTTCTAAGAGAACAATTGATATTTTTTCTATAAATTTTCAAAATTGTAAAAAAACATAGAAATTTGATAATTTTTTGATAAATTAGTCTTGATAGATGAATTACGATTAATCATAAATAAAATAATCATAAATAAAATAATTGGATCTTTTTTGTCAATTATATTATCTTTAAATTTTTATGAAATTATTCTCAATTTTTAGAATCTACTTTTGTATAAAACTTTTATATAAAAAACTTTTATATAAAATTTTTATATAAAATAATTAAACTCTTTGTGTGTATGTGGTGTGTGTGTGTGTGTAACGCATTTTGTTGTTGAGTAAATAAAAAATCGATAGAACCGACAATAAAAGTTCGTCATTTTTATATATTTAATATGTATCTCTTACTTATAATACACCATTTATTCATACTTATATTTACAAAATCAATACATTTTTTACTATATATATCATATGTTGCGTAATGTACTTTATTCGCTTTAATAAATGCTTACCCTCTCTATAGGAATAATGAGCATTTGGACGACGAGACCGATGAATTTGTGCAATTTTGTGAGTAAAATAGAATGATTAATTATTCGATAGTTAATCAGTTTTCGCTCTCAATATACATTTTTGTAAAAATGCCTAATAAAGTGAATTGCATCGTTATTTATATATTGTACCTGTTTAAACCTATTTCGAGATGTCGTTTTGGATTTAGAGTAGATATATATTAAGTAATAGAAAAATGATTTACTCATTTTAATATTTAACTGAATTATAAGGTAATAAATTCTTGAACAATTAATTTAAAAAATTAAAATTATTTAACTAACGATATACGAAAAAGTTATTTACTTTTTAAAATAAAAGCTATTGCTTTGTATCATTTAAAATTCTATATAAATGCAAGAATCTTTCTATTTTACTGCATATACTATGTTTTTATATTTTTTAATATATTATTTCGATATTTGTAGTACAGATGCCTGTTAAAAGCTTTTCAAATTTTATTCAAATTATTTTCATGAAAACCGAATTCCAACATTTTATCATAAATATAGACACAGTTGATTTAAAATAACATATCTTATTGTTATTTTAAATAACTATTTGGACATAAACTATTAAGAAATTCATGTAAATATTTAAATTATTTATAAGCGCTATACAAATCTAATTACTTTTTAAGAGATAAGAGATTTAAATATTTTTTTATATAGATTAAAATACATATATGTTTTTATGTATTTTTTTTATAATAAGTTTGTTTTATTAAAAAAAATAAATTTTTTAATCTTTCAATGGAAAATTTGACGTATTTTGACATTATATACAAAAGTTTATTATTTTGGTTCATGACAAGTCAATTTAACTTAATTAATTTTAAACATATTACAGCATCTTAACATATATGTATAACATTTTTCAATTGTCTAAATATATATATAGTTTAATTTGTTTCAATGCTTGTGGATTTGCCAGCCAAAGAATATTTGCACAAGAAATAGAATGGGAGAACAGTTACTTTTTATGACACAATCGACACAGATTTAGAAATAATTTGTTTCGTGAGCAGTCATTTTGGCCGCTCATCCTACAATAAACAGTCTTAAATTGCTCTTCGTTGTTCGATGTGGAAGCTGACTTCAGTTTTCTACGCTTCGCGATCACAATATTTTTCGACCTACGCAAGAGGGGATCGTGCCTTCGTCATTGATATACTTTCTCCAACAATAAAAATCAGTGTGTAAGTGTATATGTTTTATGAGATCGCATCCATAAAAAAAATGAACTATTGAATCCAAGTATCAAATTTGTGTTTCGCCTTTACGCTTTCCACTGCTAAATTTTTTTCAGATTATTCTAATTGTGGATTTAATGGATATGAAAGATAGAAAATTGAGTTTAAAAAAGTTAATTATATTTCTATAGAATAATGTATTACTATCAATTTAAAAGCTTAGTTTTTTTAATGTGTGAATAGATTTATATTTAAAAGTATGCAATATTCTATTTTTATAGAACGTCCATCTCAATAATTATATCCATAAAATGATTTTTATTTTATAATTTATAATTTCGTTTGTTGTTATTTAAAAGCTATTTTATAATAATATTTACTTTAGAAATTTTTTTTTAATATCATAATGCAATCTAGTACTTTTAAGTTTAACTTTGAAAAGATCGCCAAAATTTTCGTTTTCTTTTTACATACAATTTTAAACAACAAATATTTATTATCCACTTAAATAAATGAATCTTGACTTCTTAGAATTCTAATTTATGCTTTATGTATTTATCGAATATACTTAACATGAAATTTGAAAAAAATTATAACAAATAATTGTTTACAAAATTCTATCTCAGCAAAAAGCAACTGCAATGATTAAAGTTGTGAAATAATTGTTACTAAGTTCATAAATTTTTATTGTAATAATTATTCTCATTGTATCTTGAATATCTTCATACGTGTACAATATACGGTCTGTCTGCCGATTATACAGTGACAGTGGCATGATAATAAGAGAAGAGCACAAATTCATCTCACAGCCAAAGAGAAACCCTGCTTGAAATACGCTCAGCGTATAGCATCAATCGCGGATATCGCATCATCTCCATCTGGCCATAAAATCTGCCGTACCTCGTTAGCCACGCTTGTTACGTTCCGCACCCCAAATTTATCCCCGCCGCTACGCGGACTGAAACGAGCCCGCACCGTGCGTAATGTTAGCCACCCCTAATTATTACGAACGAGACTTTACAAGTGTCTCAACTTCGGCATTGTGGTAAAAAAACAGATTTGGCTGTCGTTTGTTTAAATGTGTCGTATTACATTAATCGGTATCCAGTTTCTTTTTGTTCAATACAATTTTAATCGAATCTTCAATCTGTACTGAAAAAAGAGTCTGGTAATAGCTATTAACATAGTTAAAAGCAATATGAAATAATTTTAATTATATGTTCAGAATATAAGCAAAAATAATTTTACTTTCCGAAATATTTGGTAGTAAGTACTACCAAATATAATAACGTTTAACCAACTGTTTAGTAATAATATGCAACTAACTGTTTGATAATAATTACTAAATACTCATAGAAAAATAAAATTATTTAATTATGATGATTAATCAAAAATTTTAAATCATTTTACTCAATATTTTCTAGCTATAATATTATTAGACTCTTTTTCAGTTTTTTGCAAGTAATATGAGATCAGTATAGTATATAGTAAATAGATCGATTCATTATTAATTTCACGACATTCATTATTAATTCTTCTTTATTAAAAAAGTACTGATTGCAAATGTAAAAATGCAAGTAAAGTTTTTAATTAATAAAAGGTGGTAAATGAGAGGTATAATTTACGTTTATTTTTAAATTCTATAATTATTTTCTTAGTATTATATTATTAAAAATATTTAAAATCCTTCTCCTCCTTCAGTCCTACTGCTCATAGCCGAGCGTGGTGACTTTTCTCATATGCCAGTGCACACGCTGGTTGTATACAGGTCACAGTCATTTAAAATACTATATGTTTTTTAATTACTTTTTACAAATTCTAATTCTGCCTAAGAAAAATTTTAAGTAATCATTTATTATCTTATAATTCTCAACCTGATAATTAAATGTTAAATAAAATATTTAGTAGAATAAGTTACACTTGCAATTATTTTTTAAAAAACAGAGAGTTTTATCCACAGTTTAATTTTATGACAGTATTTATAAATTTTTAACTAAATAATATTTAAACATCTATTAATGATTAATGCAGTTTCACTGTTTTTACAAAATTTATGGTTAAACAAAAGTTTCGATTTGTTTTGAATTTTGTACAACATATTTTATTACATAAAGAGCTTATTTATTTCATTTGTAAAGAAAAAAGAAGCGAACAAATAATGAAATGAACGTTAGAAAATTCAACGAATTTTCGGTAACCTAAAAATATTTTTCATATTTTGTAGAAGCAACGTACTTGCGTTGATGTTCACATCCTTAATGACCGATTGTAGACCGCCGAGTCGACAAATTGAACCTGAGGCTCATTTGCTTAAAACGTATCGCGGGAATTACTAGCAGCGTAACACCTGCTGCTCCATTATAATAATTATAACCGGGCCGTTGTAATTTATTACGTCGGGTATGTCGCGCGTTACTTGCGAAACTTTGTAAATGTAAGTAATATAACGCGCTCTCATTGTATGCCAACAAATATGTTATGACACAGCGTGTCATAGCATAAAAGAGCTTTTTACACATTTTTAACACATAGTTAAGACACGTACTAAAATTTTCTGTAGACAAAGGCATAAATTTAACAATTTAAGTTGGGCTTATAATACATATATTATCATGTCGTATTTTTAAACAGTGTTTAACTAATATAAAACGTTAGGACAAAAATATAATTATTTATCTTAAATAATGGAATATAAACAATTTTATGTTCAATAAAATTAATTATCATTAAATTGTATTGTATTACAATTACGGTTTGTATTTTTTATATATACTTATTATATATATAATATATTGAGCTTATTTATTTTATATATTATTTAATTGTATTATATATTATATTTACACACACACACACACACACACACACACACACGCACGCACGCACGCATGCACATATATATATATTTTATATATATATATATGTATATATATATACACACGCAATGAATAATTAAATTATGACAGGATTTTCTTTTTAAAACAAATATCCACAAGTAAGAAAAGTAGAAGAGTTATGTAGCAACTCGAAAAGTTTATAAAGTGCAACAAAAATTATAAAATAGGTATGCATTTTAATGTACACAAACGCACATATATGGCTGTGCTTGTTCAATTTCGCTAATGTATATCGCTAATTTGTCCAATCTATAGAACAGAAGCTAGCTGCGCAACTGATAAAGTTGCGAGGCGACGAAAGTTTCCAGATTAAAGTCTGATAAATGTCGCGTTCAAATATTGTGTTTCTGCTTACGGTTTGCAATTAAATAGGTACAACAAAATTCGTCGGAAAGAAATACAGTAGAAAATGATGGATATTTATTTTTTACTATTTTTTCATCGTATATTGTTTTTCATATTTTGTATTTATTTTCTGTACATCAGATTATTTCTGACCTAAGCTTCTTTTCTTTGTTTCAGGTAACTCACTTTCATGCTTTGAATTCAATATAAGGAGATATACACAATCGAAGTATTATTAAGTGGCAGATAATACAAAAGGTATTACTTTTCTTTATTTAAAATTATTAATTGACGATTAGTGAACTAAAAAGTACAAGATGATACGATTTATAAAATGCATAAGCAATTTATAAATTTTATCATCTAGTTATACTTATTTAGGAAAATGAAAACTAAGATGTATTTGATATACAGGGTGATCCATTTAAATTGACCATCTGAAATATCTCGCTTATTTTTGATGATATAAAAAAACGTTTCAAATGAAAGTGGAAGGGTTTTGAGGGAGACGCATTTTGGTCATGTTGGTTTTTTTAAGTGGAGGCGTCAAAAAGATATGAAGGTTACCTCCACTTTTTTAAATGAAATTATATGATTTTTTTACATAATATGATAATATTCCTCTAATTATTCTGCATATAAAAGTATTAAGATAATAATATCAAAAAACCAATAATTGACAAGATATTTTATATTTTATTCTGACATATATTGACATAAAATATTAAATAATTTGTAAACTATTAACTTTTTGATAATCATACCTTAATACTTGCACGAACAGAATAATGAGATGAATCAGTTGGTGGAAAGAAAATACATAGTTGTATATTTAAAAAAAAATTATTCAAAATTATTCATTTTGCATACTTATTTTTTTAAAGCAGCGATATGTTTTCTTTACACTAACTGATTCATCTCATTATTCTATTCATAAAAGTATTAAGGTACAATTATCAAAAAGTTAATAGTTTACGAGGTGCAGAATAATTAGAATCAGATTGTATAAAAAAAAATCATACAATTTTATTTTAAAAAGTGCAGGTGACCTTCATATCTTTTTGATGCCTCTACCTAGAAAAAAACAATATGACCAAAATACATCTCTCTCGAAACCATTTCAAACTTTCGTTTGAATTTTTTTGTATCATCAAAAATAAGCGAAATATTCAAGATATTCGATTCAAATGGATTACTCTGTATATATTTCTGATTCTCTTTTAAAAATTACTTGAAATATATTCTTATGTCAGTTGATTTTTCGTTGTATCGATATATCTACAATTGTATACACTGAAAGAAAAGATTGGTTGCTGCAACAATTTAGATAGTAAAATATGGCATAGCATTTTTTTACATGGCTACAGCAATCAGTTTTTGGTTGCAGCAAATTTTTAGTTGCGTTAGCCTATCAAAATCATATACTGACATTGCGAAAATTGATTGTTGCAGCCATATAAAAATGCTGTGCCATATTATATATTGTTACAGCAACTAATCTTTTTTTTTCAATGTACGTATTGAGACGAAAACTATAAACGACCTGCGCATAGAAATGTGACGCATTTCCGTAGTGAAAACAACAGATGACAGCATTCGTTGCATTTGTGCGATAAACATGCGTTTGCATAAAATTTGCCACGCGAGAGTTTATCGGCCGGTAATTACTTTTGTTCGCCGGAAATATTTGTATTTGGCACGCGACACGACACAGCGCGAGAACGCGAGCAACGTTATTAGTATACGCGCACGAAAACAATAAGCGACGTGGCGATTTTTACATTGCATTTTGAAATATCATGTTTCGGCGTGTGGGACGAGTACCTACAGCGTGTGAATTATATTTCTGCGTCGGAAGTTTACATTTCGGATGATCGATACATCCATCGAGTGCGCGGGTTCGTCGAGGGCGAAGTGCTGACAAACGAGTTCGAAATGGTCGAAAATGTTTTCGGAGCGACCGTTCTCGCGCGCGCACCGCGTCAGATGGACACCCTGTTTCGGCGTTTCGGAAATATTTTCGCGATGTCGATACGCGATACATATCTCTATCGATACGACGATATGCCCCGCGTGGGAATAGAAACTTTCATTCGCGATCCACCACGTAAAACTGCCACATGCAGGAGTGAATATTGCAACAAGAAAAATAAAAGCGTTTACGAGAACGAGCGTTATCTTATAAAATAAATATGGTCTTTGTTTAAATGTTCGCGTATACCTTTGCCAGCAATATATCATTGCACATCCGAGAGTGTGTTCACCGGGAGCTAAATTTCATATTTTTCGAAAGAGACGAACGACCGAATTCAACTGTCGTCAAACATGTCCTAGACACGTGCTGCATGTATATTACATAGGAGACTGAGTGCCAAAATGCAAGTTATAAAATAAAAGAAGCTCAATAATAATTAAGAATTACGTAACACGTTTCATTTATTAATACATTGATTCATTTTAGTATAATATATTTTAATAGATAGAATCTTATCAAGTAGTTATTGAATTAGAAGATGTCAAAGAAATTTATTGTTGACCTAAATAATATTTAATCAGTTTTTCAAGTGTACATCTCAAAGTGATTGAACTATTGCAATAACGAAAACAATATTCTCATTTTTGTAATATAATCATTGTTTATCTATTCACAAGAATATAAGATAATTAGTCTTGAATCAAAGTTGAATGAAAGGTTTAAAGTCAAATCTTCTTTTTTAGCTTATATCCATAATTAAAAATTATCAAGAAGTAATTATTCAGAAAATAATCATATATATTTACTGTCTTAGAGTTACACCTCCTTCTGACAAAATTTAGACCAGTCAAAAAATAATACATGTTAATTATTTATAATATTTACAGCCTGGGAACTATGCCAGACGTATTTAATCATTAACATTAAATACCTTCATTATTAATTTGCAATCAAATTTTCATTGAATAATCGAATAATCAATTTCAAGCTTTCACATTGAGGTATTATATAGATTAGGTCTAATATACAATTGGAAATTGTATTAAAATTATTCATCTTTTGATTCAAATCTTTTTATATTAATTTTGATTCTATATTACAGTCTAAAAGAGAAAAATTCGTACGTTGATTGAAAATACTCGTATGTTTGTCGATGTAAAACTGTATCCGTGAATAAACTCAAAAGTATCAAACTCACTAACGTATCGCCTGTAACTAATTGCTAATTCTCTGAATTTCTGTGCACGTTTACGCTTCGGATTCTCTCTCTCTCTCTCTCCTTCTTTTTCTCTTTCTCTGTACGTTGCTTTATCTTTTTCTCTATCGCTACATCCTTTTTAATTTACCAGCAACGCTGGGTAGAAGTAATTACGCTTCGCGTGCGAAACGATCCGGCAAACAGACTAGCGGAAAAAACACAAGGAAACGATAGCATTTACGATCGCATTTATCGGCTTCCTCGTTACAAACTCGTCGCGACGCTGTTTCTTTTTATTACCTTCGCCTATGTCATCGATTATCGTGGCGAAAAATTTGGCTAGCATTTGGCGCGAATTCGCGTCGTTTCTCAAACAAATGACATCATAACTACCTCTTCATATCAAATCTGTATATCTTAGAATAGCTCTACTTATATAAAGCATCTCATAGACTGATATTTATAGTCGATTCTTATATTTAAGATCATCTTATGTACAGTCTTAAGATGTCATAAATCAATCACATAGCCAAACGGTCTTGAAATAAGAATTGATAAATATCGTTAGTATTCTTTATTTTCTCTATTGTAGCCCGCAGACACTACCAATTAATACTTATTAAAAAGATTTTACAAATTGAATAAAAAAAAATTATAATATATTTTCTTTAAAACATTTTTAGAATGAAATTCTATTTCAAAGAACTTAGAGAAATAAGAAAAATATAACGTATTTGCTAAAATTATTATTTGTTAAAATTAGAACCTTGTATTTTGTATTTATATTTTAAAGAATATAAAATCAGATATACAAAATATTAAAACAATCTTCTACTTCTTGTAGACAATAATTTAATTTAAAAGTTTAATCATTAATTATTCAGTTAAAAAATCATAAATCTAGATTGTGATAATTAACTATGTTTATTAACCACGCAATTTGGCATTAAATTAACGATAAAGTTTCCATTTTTTATGCGAACAATAAGAATATTTTTATTCGAGCAATTAGAATCTTTTCAACAACTGGCCTAATAGAAATTTGTTGTCCAAGGCATTCCGTGCTTCTGGAACACCGTGTATATACTCTGCCTACGTATTTTATAAGGAGGGAGGAAAGACGATAGAATCTTACACGTTTAGGGATTCTTTAGTAGGGACCGTATGTAAAACTCCCCGATGGATTCTACTGGATCGTACGTTTGCTGGAGAATTTCATAGGTAGCACGTGTCTTTATGGTTTATGCGTCTGGCCGTGCCACGGATGAACCCTGAAGATATAGGATCGACATCGGCTGCGGTATTTTATTGTGCCCCAAGCACCCTGCGATTTGATACTACAATAAACTACCGGCGATGCGCGGTTTCATTCCTGATGTCTGTCAAACGATACCGCCGATTGATTTTTTATGTGCACAACTTTTCCGTTGGGAAGTTTGCGGCTCTCCGACACGAATCCGGTAAACTTTGATCCTGACGGAGTCCGTCGGCTTACCAGGCATTTCACCATCGGACGTTAAATCCGAGTTGTACTATTTTCCCTTTTTTTACGATTGATTTGCATAGCAAAAGTTAAAGATATATGTCCATTCGTGTACATCCATACTTCTCATCGGCTTTTCTGTATTTTTTTGTAACGGTTTCTGTCAGAATGTTTTGAAATAAAACATGATCATAAACCGCGACCGCTTTGTTGCAGCAACAATTTGAATTGAATAAACCTGGTTTAGTCGACTTTATGGATTATAGCCTTAATTGCGAAAAAGAAACGGATTCATTTATCCAAAATCAATTTAAGTTTTAAAAATGTCAAAGCAATCATTTTTATCCGCAGAACACAAATTAACAGTAACATTACATCGATGTTATAATTTTCGACTTAACAATGTTATTGTTATGTACAATATCTGTTATATTACGTTGATATTTTTTAGTGGAAAATTATATTGCAATATTCTTATTTATGTTATGAGAGTAGTAATTTAATTATCTGCCATAACAAATAATGATAGATTAAAATAGCACAATTTATACTAAATCAATAGTCAATAGGCAGTTAAAATTGTACTTTGTTGTATCGTAATATAGATTCTTTATTGTCCTTTTATTGATTGCTATTATATCTCTGTATGAGTTGCAATAGAAAATATCTTCTTTATAAAAATAAATTAATCTATGTAGCAATTGATTTCTTTTGTTTCCTCAATCGAATCATATTTGCAATCACAATAGTTTTGTTGCAAGACGATTATACTCAATTCACTGCTAAACCGCGATACAACATCTCAGATCAGACAGGAACCAAGGAAACTTAGATGGGAAACTTATACCGAGCAATATCAGCGACGTTCTGGCCGGTTGCCCAGTATCTCCGAGTCGTTTTCACTTCGTGATTCCGTTCCAGCTTGTATTGACATCGGCTCGCCCAAAGCCGGATGGTTAATACGCTTTCGATACTCTCTCGCTCCTCGCTTCCGGATTCCGACATGAAGTTTTAGTCGCCGGAAGAGCTTCCTGAATAGAGAGATTTTACAGAATGAACGACTTAGCCGGCCGCGAAAATATCCGATAAAAAACGTGCTTGTCGAATAAACGTGGATTTTTCGAGAATGCTGATAAAATATCTTTTCATCCTTTCCCTGGCGGTACTAGGATTTACAATATAAATATTTATCAAGTTTAGGAACGAAGATTTCTGCGAAAAAAATTTTCGCGTTCTACGCTTTCGATTTATTTCCTCACTAAAAATCCCTCTTTTTAAACGCACCTTTAGTTTAAACCGCGTTCTGTGCATATATTAGTTCTCATTACTACTCTACGTCTGATAACGCAGCCAATGCTTCTTCATCTCTGTCAGTAATAATTAACTCCAGTAAATTATTCGTGCTTGAGCAAGCCAGCATATTTCATACGTTTTAGACGTTCGTCTTTCAGAATTCAAATGTCAATTTTCACGGGACGAATTCCAAAACGACAAATTTGTGCGGAATTTCCATCGGTCTACATGGCGTGGCCGTAAATTGCGTATCTGGCAGGGAATCAAGGGAGAGCCTTCTAGTCACGCCACATTATTTTCTGGGTCTGACGGGGTATGGCGAGGTGTAACGACGAGCACTAGAAAAGTTTTCCTGGCAGCGCGGCGCAGCGCGGCCGACCGTCACTTCGCTCCGAGCACGGAGACTCTTAATATTGTCGTAATTTTGTTTACCGCGAGAGATGCAGCACAACGACAGCTCCAGTCAATTTTTATCGAGCGATGACAAGCAACAAGAAATACACGATCGAAAGTATATCAGGCAGAGATTCAAAAAAAATCGTTAGGTTGGGTAGTATTTTTTATATAATTTTATTAACTATTCTTTACGCAATAAGAAATATCAAAAGAATATAATTAAAATATATTGATATATATTGATTTAAATTGTGTACAATTATAACTAATTGTGTGTAACACATCCGTTTAATTTATGAATTTGACGGACATGTTTAATGCGATTAATTTATAGTTTTGATATAAATTTAGGTAAAATATGTCACATGTCTGACTTCTTCTAGGATATTACTACTAACATAATTAATAATGTAGTTTACTAATCCAAATTTTAATTAAATTTGAAATGTAATATGAAGATTTTCACAGAAAATATTATGTTAATCATTTTATCTTTTGTAACATGTATATTTAAATGAAATAAGTATTGTAATCTGTTATATGTACATCTCTCTCTTTTTAATAATTAAAAATATTCTACAAATTTTACAAATTTCACAAATCATTCAATATAATTATTCAATATAAAACATCTGGAAAATTATTATAGCAAAGAGCTTTTCGAAACTACGAATTAAAATAAAAAAATTCTCTATCAAGTTACATGATTTACTCAAAGTTAGCTCAGTAAAATGTAATGTCGCTACGCGAGAATGAATAATATGAAAGAGGCTTTATGGTCGTAATACCGTAATGAATCTCTACCCTTTCCAAAATATATCGCCAGCAGAGTTTTGTGTCGCCCGTAGCCAGATTGCTACACCATGAAAAATACTTCAACGCGAAATGCGGCTGCAAGACAATTTCGTCTCGAAAAGGGAAACCGTTTACCTCTCTGAAATGGCGAATTTTACTGCTCGAATTTATTCGACAAATTTTATTAAATCAAGGGTGTCTTTATCGTAATTGGATATATCGTAACAAACTCTCTTTCGAACCATTCTACTATTCATTAAATTTTGTGAAACAAAACGTATTGCGATACGTTTGGTAATTTATTTACTTTATGATATAACAAAGGAAAATGGCACGCTTTGAATGTGTCATCATGGAAACAATGAAAAAAAATATTGCATGTACAAAGTAAAAAAATTTTTTTTCAACTAATTCTGGTTTAACTTGACGATTCTAGTGTTTTTTTGCTACTAATTTATAAATTTGCATTTAAATGACAAAATGTAAAAGATTTCTTTTAAACGCGCGCGTGTGATGAGCTGTTGATATTTCGAGCATTCTGAAAAAAATATTATATAAGATAGTTCTTTACATATATAATTTCAAAGAAATGTAATTATATCTTTAATTATTACAATTTTAATCGTAATAATATATAATACAGTAATCTTTTTTGTTTAAATAGCCATTCTTATGTAAAATTTATTGTTGTACTTTTAGTTAGAAAATCGTTGATCTTTCTATGCATGGAGATATTCACGTGACGTATTGCTAAAATCGTATTGAACAGATTATAACAGCACGTTGCAAAACATGTAGATAATTGCATCGAAATGACTGCCAAAATTTTGTTACGAAATCTGAAGGACGTTATGTTGGTTATTGGCGATCATACAGATAAATACAGCAGCTTATATAAGTGCTCCTCTATTGCACATTATAGATGTTTATTATAAATGTGTTTTCTAAGTGATATACGTTTTTTTTTTGCAACTACTACAATACGCGTACTTGTTTTTCATGCAATAGCCTAACACTATATTTTGAGCCATACGATGTCCATTCGGACGTGACGTTAGGTACGGACGTATAATGGGAACGATACGTTATCCGCGACACGTAACACGAGAGCTCGGCTCCGTTACATTATTTATCACTTCGCAGTCATTTGTACGGCTCCGAATATTTTCTGCCGAGCGGATGTTAGCTCCTCCGAGCGCGCTACCTTGTCGAGCTGATTTCAACTTCACCGGATGTGTCGCAAAGTAAAAGTGAATAAACGCCATGTCTATTAAGATAGCATGCCAATATGAGCATGGTCAGGTCTCAATGTACGGAGGATTTAGTGCTCTTTATGGCTAACTTGTTGCTCTAATCCTGATTTTAGTGTTCTAATCGTTTATCAAGAAATTGATTTATTTTAACTTTTCAAAATGTTAGAATGCTCAGTGAAAAAA
Organism: Acromyrmex echinatior; assembly: GCF_000204515.1. Next base: position 845,400 of record NW_011627293.1, read on the forward strand.
TATATATATGATATTAATAAAAAAAACACAATAATTTTATGCAAATTATGTGTTTTTCATATGCTATTATATATATGTATAAAATAGTATATATAAAGAGCACTAAATCTTCCGCATTGAGACTTGATTTTGCTCATGTTGACGTGCTATCTTAATGGCTACTTATATCTATTAAGATAGCATGTCGATATATTGAGTATAGTTAAGTCTCAATGCACGGAGGTTTTAGTGCTTTCTATGTGCTACTTGTTCTAATTGTAGATAAATATCTGCGTATTTTATTTAGAAAATTTTAATATATTTTTTATTAAAAATTTTTATCTTTTTAATTTTTTTCAAAATTGTAACGTATACAATATACACTATACAATTGACACTCTTTATTCGCGGATTTGCGGTCGACATGTTTGTGACCACATTTCTTCGTACGCGATAAATATTATATTTCAATATTCGCGGATACAAATCATCGCATATGCACGCAATTGCATTTTAATTTTTGCCTTTTTTTAATAAGGAAATCTTTTTTGTTGATAACTGAAAAAAAATTATGAATTCTTTTTTAAAATAAGAGTACAACGTGATACGGATAGAATAGATCATATGAAAAACGAAAAATATAGGTTCACATTATACCGTCAATTTGTAACATTTGCTTTATATAAAAGTTTTGTGAACGCATAAAACATTAGTCCATTTTAGCGATTACATGAAAAAGCAGTATTGTGCTTTTAGAAATGAGCTAGGAGTTTTAGTACAAGAGAAAAATATACCTGAAGATTTGTGCACTGCATATATGTATGTGCAATATTGATGTAGTAATAAACATAAATATATTACATATTATTGCATAATACTATATAAATAAAAATAATGTCTTTTCTAAGATTTTTATTTAATTTTTCTTGGAAATCCCATCATACATTCAATCATTCCATATTCGCGGATTCTGTATTCACGACAATTGTCGCGTATGTAACCCCCATATTAAGGAGCACTGTATGTGAAAAACAATTAAATTATTGCATGCTTTATTTAAATATTTTTCTCGTATCTAAGTAAACTTATCAAGTACTCATAAACAGATCTCTTATTACCTATTTATATTACGACACACCTTTTAGTAAATCCATAGCTAGGCTATCTCTCCCATTACTCGTTCTCGTCACTCATCCACCACTTGGTTCCTTTTAGCCCTTCGGTCACGCGTCTCGAGTCCTTATCGATTTCAGCCGGTATACAAATCCACCTTCAGGTAACATTAGTCACTCTACGCTTCCACTGACACACAGTGATGTTCCGGCCGGTGGATCCCGCCGTGCTATATAGCGGACTTCGAGAGACGTCGCTATAGAATCAACCTTTCTCGTACTAGTATGCATTCACACTCACACCAGCTTTCGGCATCAACTATCCCTCTCGCTTCCAAGGATAGTACCTTGAGTTGCTTCCCCTTTCTCCTTCCCCTCCTCTTATTCTCCCCCTCTCTTTCCGTTTAAGCCTTGCTCTTGGTGGCTATACATACACATATACATGCGTGTGTGTCACATACTTACGTAGCTGACGCCTATCTTTCTCTTCCACCCCGGTGACAGTTACAAACGATGCGTTATCTATAAGGATTGTACGTCGAGAGGGCGAAAATGGGGAGCACCTGCTCGCTCCATATCCATCCTGGCACCGACCCTACGAACTCCTTCGTTTCCTACGTCATCCCCTCGGCATCATACCCGTTCCTCCGTTCGTGATGCGTCTCTTGCTACTCTATAAACTTGTGTCAATGGGAATGCAATCACTTCCAACTCTTTTTCAAGATGCCGTGCACTGTAAGTGCACGGAGGCAACAGATGATCGATAAGAAAAGCTAGGCCAAAAGGTGATTTGGTCGAGGACGGAGAATGAGACGACTTCTGTATATAAATGGGAAAGCTGGTCCTGGCCCAAGATTAAATCGACCTGCTCAAATTGTGTATACAAAGGTCAAATCCTTTGTGTTGGATATATCTTAATATTTTCGTTTCTGTGGAAATAACACCTGCCTCGAAAGTATTTTTTTCATAATTATTGAGTAACAATAATTTTATGCTGACTTTTCATAGATTTTTTTGTACAATTTTATTAATTGCGAGTGAATATGTCACTCTTTTATATAGTTATATATTTAATTATGTGCACTATGGATCTATAAATATCGTGTATATTGCAGCCAAAAGTTTACTTCCATAAACAATGTTCTAAATTCTAAAAATTCAAAATTATAATTTGTTTGTAAATATATGAGAGATGAAACAATTTTTCGCGAAAGATTTAATTCGGATATTGCATATATTGCAATAATTCAAAATTACTGTAACAATTAGAAGACGAAAAGAAAAAGAAGTAGACTGAAAGAAAATATTTTTTTCTGATAATATAACGTAAATAATAAGAAAAAAAAAACAGATATACATATGTAATCTATGCGATATTGTTTATGAGAATTATGAAGTAACGATAATTCATACTCTAATATCAATTTTAATCTTATAAATAAATAAATAAATCTTCATATTTTGTTTATATTATTGCTAATGTTACAATCTTGAAAATGATAGTGTTGCAATTCTTTATCAGACAACTTGAACTTTAAAAGTTCAAAATTTCGATCACTTTATGTAGGAACGAATTCTGATGCATCTATAACCTGGATAAATATAAGCGTGACGCGAATCTTGGCAGCGGTCGCGCGATGCCGTTTTCTCTCCACCCACACTCCATCTATTACTTGGGTCGAACAGGTGTGCGTATTATTGGCGCGAGCCGCAGCAGTCATCCTTTTCGTTCTTCCTTGGGATATTACGTGCATATCGCTCCTTTGTGCATTTGTTGCACTATCCCGCTCGCTTTCGTCGTCTTCGAAGCCGCCTTTAATTTACCGCTCCAAGAGTACGTCGACACTGGAAAATATTTGCTTGTGACGAAGAGTCGCGTGATCGGGTGACGAATGCGGAATCATCGTGGAAGGGTTCGTCAAAGGGGAATCGGCGCGAGGGTCCGTTGGGAAATCGGCCGAGGTTGATGAGACTACTTTTTTCTTCCGTTATTTCGTCCTTTCCTTTTTGCGACATGTAGGGGTTTCTTTTTCCTGTATGCATGCAATCTTGCCTTTGGTTAAAAATGTATTCTGGTGTACCGTATATTCCTCGTGTACGGATAAAACAACATTACAACACTTGATAGAATCGATGTCTTTGAATGAGAAAGAAATATGAAACACCATAACAATTATCTATGAAAATAAACAATAAGAATTATGAAGAGATATTATATGGGAGAAATTTTAGTTTTAACAACTTTAAGTTTAAATTAACTTAAATTTTCGAAATTGTCTTATATTTTGAAAAAAGTACTTTCAAAATATCAAAAATTTTTTACTATTTGTAACAATCGTCATTGTTGTGGACGCTTAATTAATGTTGTAAGTCAAGCATAAATTAAGTTTTTCATTATTATTGTTGCAATTTTTTCATATAACATACGTGGATCCGTCAATAAGTAACCTTAATGTATACTACTATGATTTTTAAGAAAAACTTAAGATTAAAAATTAAGATCTCTGTACGCATGATGGTCATTCATGTTCTGGATCAATAAAGTAATTTTCAAATATGCAAAAATTATAAAGTGATTTTTACATGTACAGGGTGGGCCATCTATTGGTACGTTTTTAAAAATGCGATCAAATGAGCATACATTGATATTTTTTATTAATTTTTTTTTTGTTGTGAAGCTAAAAGTATCCGCGTCAAGAATGAAAAACGATTTCGTTCATGTGGCTCCCTCTACTGGCCTTACAGTATGCCATTCGGTCACCCCAATTATTAATGACATTTTGGACTACCTCGGCGCCAATTTCACTCAAAACAGTCGTAATATAATGTCATCCACTAACATCCCTTTCTCACGAACTTTCCTCACCAATTTGCGTATAGCTCCTTCGGTGGGTGCTCTATCACGACCCATATTTCTTTTCAAAATTCGTACAGTTTCGGCGACACAGCACTGACTTTGAAAATAAGTTTTTAAAATTTCAAAACGCTCTTCAAGAGAAAACATGTTGTTTCGTGCCGCGGACGGTATGACTAATAAACTGTCAAAATTTCGGGTCTGTAGCTCGTTCGGTGTTGCCATACGACGAAATTCAAAAACGTACCAATAGATGGCCCACCCTGTAACTTCAACATTATTCGAAATTATTTATAAGTTTGCGTATTTTAAAAAATTGTATATAAATATTATAACTAATTACTTGATCTCTTAGTTTCGAGAAAAAGAAACGTACAGGATATAAATGATAGTCGAGAGAGAGAGAGAGAGAGAGAGAGAGAGAGAGAGAGAGAGTGTGTGTGTGTGTAAGAGTTAATTACTTATAATTGCTTATTGATTCGCCTATCGTACTTTTAAATACTGACATTGATATATTAAAATATGATTTTTTTTATATAAAGAGGGTTGATAATAATTTATCTGTCTCAATTTAAGATAGAAATTCTGGCATGCTTTTACATACAAATTGTTTCAATCGATGTTATATCGCAAATTGTATAATTGTTTGAGATTCGTGGTTTTCGCACTTTTCAGTTGCAGCTGAATTTATTTTTCGACGAATTATCAGTGCGCCGATATGCGGTTGAAAAATATGTGAGAGGAGATATTTCATTGAGTGTAAGCACATGGCGGTGCACGAATTGTGATAACGGAATAAATGCTCTTCGCCAATTACGATTTCACAGACAAAACTGACAAGTGACACATAGCACGTGATAAGTGCGGGAAACGAGAGTTTGTATTTACACGTGGAAGTCAACCGTCAAATTGAATAGTGTAACGTAATATGCGGTTTGCAGTCAGGAACGGGCTTTCGAGCTTGCTTGCACTTTTAACAGTTGACTCAATTACAGCGCGCAGTGGCGTCGTTGATTGCCGGTGTACGACACGGTGCGAATTTAATTACATAACCGTGGTTTACGCACCAACGCTCCATTATCTTAAATTGATATAATAATCGCAATATTCATAAATAGAAATAATAGCTGATATAGAGAAAGAAACAAAATTATAAATCAATAATAAGTAATAATCTGCAATTTATTACATAGTGATTACACATAACTAATTTATTTAGCGTTATTATGCAACGTGCAAAATACCTTTCAAAACGTCAATTTTAATTTCAATGATTTGTGTAATAAATTTGGATTTGATTTGTCTGAATTATCGAAACTGATCATAAAGATAAATATTTTTGTATATGTTGCATATACGATTGATAATAATTGATAAAGGATCAATGATTTAGTTTTTTTTCTGAAATAAATTAAAGGAGTTCTGTTTTAATATTTTAATATTAATATTGGCAACGAGCACTTGAAAGATGTAATGATGCATAAAGTTCAAATCTATCTCTGATATAAGCATTTTAACTTCATTCACTATTTTATGTAAGACATAAACATTTAAAAATTAATGCACTAATATGCACTACCTACGTAATGTATTGTAGGTTTATACACACAATATTTTAGTTATGTTCTTAATAGACGCTTAATCCATAAAGTGACAAAACATGCGCTACATTTTTTTCCAAATTGGATATCTATTTTAAGAACAAATTTGCACTTTTATTGGTTTCTTACGTGGAAACCTATATCTTTAGTAATCAACGTAAAAACTTTCGCAATTAGTCTAATGTGAATCTGGTCGAACGACTCGAACGAAGTTTTAACCCGACAGAAACAGAAACCCGATCTGGGAATAACAGTCGTCTTTCATTTGGAAGATCATTTCTTTCAGTAGATATCCGCGAGAGAAACACGTCGATTTCCCTCTCCTTTCCCTCTGCTTCTCTCTATATAGTTATAATGCCCCAGTTGTGGTGCTTCTAAAGTCCATGGAAAAGATAGTTTCCTTGCGTGGTAACGTTTGAAACTTTCACTATTAAATACTAATTCTACCAAGGATCTCCCGGGTATTGCGCTGTTTCCCGTCTCAATACGAAGCTGGGTAAACACGAATGCACCTTCATATACGTAGACATATACGGCGCACATATCCAGGATCCCATTGATCTTGGATACATATACGGTCGTTGGTAATTAGTCTCGTATCATTACTAATTTGCTAATAGATCGATATATAGGCACGATTATGTGCCTCTGCTCTCGAGAACGCGATCATGCAGCTCTCTAACATTCACATCGCATTTCAAGATGAAATGCTATGAACGTTATTGATAGCGTATTACGATCTGTTTACAATGATCTCACGGTTATTGTGTTCAATAATGACTACATAGTCTACATTGCTTGATTCAAACCGCCCATTTCAATTTTAATTATAAAGGTAAGACCAAAGTAAGACCAAAATTTAGAGCAAATTGCTTCTTAATTTGCTTTCTTGAAACAGATTGTTAAAGCATTAATTCTTTTTTCTTTTAAACAATTGTGAAAATAAAGGGAGAAGTTTATAATTTATTAATAAAATTTTGTATTTAGGTCAAATAAATTTTTTTTACTATTTTAGTTAATGTAGAATAATATACGTATTTTTAATAGAATAATATATATTTAATAATAGACAAAAACTGCTATATGTCTGTATTTATCTATCATTATCTATTGTAATATATATTCAAACTTTATCGAATGTAATTTGTCAAATAAGTATCTACTACTTTTATTCATGCTTACGTATAATATTCCGCGATTCTCAAGACATAATTTTTGAATTTTTGAATTATAATTGTAATTATAAATTCATTTTATACACGATGTCTCCAGATTTTCCATATAAACTTTGATAGTATTCTTTTCTCCTTAATTATTTAATAGTATGTTTTATAAACTAAAATAAAAAGATAATATTATATTTATATAATATAGGTCTTGAAATGTTTTATTAAAAAGTTACTACCTACTGTCAAAGTTTGTGCAAAAAATCTGAGAATATTCTGTGTACTATATATAAAATAAAAATAAGAAAAAATCAATATTGTTAAAATGAAACTTTACCAATTGTTAAATTCATTTGCAAATAACAGAATTTGCTTTAATATCAGATCAGTTTGCAACGTAAAAATTTGAGATATTTGTGAATGATCTGCATGACAGAGTATCCTATTCAGAATGAGTCGCAGGAGTTGAATCCGAAGTCCTTTGAAATCGTAGAGCAACGAACTGATTAAAAACGGGATAGCTACATGGGGCTGCAGTGAAAGGATTTCCATGTAAACATGCGTAGGGGTTCGTTCGTGAAATAATATCGCTGTGATTACGAAAGACGAGAACGAGCAGTATATGATGCCGTTCCATCAAAGCGATTCGTCGCGCACACAACTGTCGCGAATTAGGGTCACCCGATGTCGCATGAGTCCTACGTAGGTCCGCGTCGATAAATATCGACGCCGCGTTGTCCCACACGGTACATTTAGAATGGAGACAGGAGAATAGAGTGGATGAGGGGAAAGGTATTTGGGTTTGGGGAAATACGAGCCACGTATTGTAACCCTTCTACATATATTAGTACAGCACCTCGATGGAGATTGGTCACGGTATATATGGATCAATATCTTTATTACGATGTCCCGTGTGTCACCCCAGATCGAAATAATGCGATAGTTATAGGGATAGACGTATACAAAGCACTGATATACTTAGCGATGCGCATTAACAATGTTCCTCATTAATATCTGAAGTACCTTCGTTTTTCACTGTCTAACGTTTCTATAGCGTAGCTTTTATTAAGATGTGCTTTTATTAAGATATGCTTTTTACTTTTATAATTCTATATTATGACATGTGAAATACACTTATTAATATTTGATGCTATACTTATAATTTGTGTGAAATCTTATAGATATAATAACATCTCGTGTGAAAGGTAAAAAAGATTTTATTGATTAAAAAATTTAGCCAGATACAAAAAATTAATTTTGTTGAACTATCAAAAGAATTACGTTGGCATCTCGAGCATGTTGCAAAAGTAATGCTGTAAAGTTTTGATATTTTAGTAATCAGTTTGAGTATCGTACTTAATTATTTTCATGGTCCAGCAAAATTATTTTCAGATCTGTATGTATTTTATTTACTTCAGCAAAACCGTCCTTTCATGAAATTTTTGCTTTTAATATTGAATGATCTGAATCGCCAGGAGTCATACTATATACAATTTTACGAATATTACGTCATTTTTGTGGAAATAATAAAATTTGATCTATGCATAGCACAATCTCTAGGAGATTTCGATGAACAAACCGAATTCCGATTGCACAGTAAAGATCTGCCGGCAAAATCAGAAGCGATTTGATACGTTGGAGTCAGTCAGACAAGCGCGATCTCTGGTATGGAGAATTCAGCAGAAAGATTCGAGGAAGGACGACGGTGAACGCGCGGAATAGCATATCCGTGAACAAATATTATTTTCCATACTGAATGCACGCGCTCGAATGCGTTGGGAGCGGCTTAAGCGAGTGCGTCTTCGTTGGCGATGCGATCCGCCACGGTTCACTTAATTTCTCATCTCTCTCCTTATAGCGCTACGCCGACGGCGCGGCATTATTCTCCGTCGACATGCAGTCGAGATGTAAAACCGATTTACCTTTCTTCCTGACTCCCGTGTATGTATACGTCGGAAAAACGCGGTTGGCGCGACTCTCGTGTGGAATCCTGCTGCGCGTAAGATCTTCCTTGTCGTAAGATCGGATTATTCCGCTTCATGATAATCCAACATTGTTCCGACAGTGTGCGCGTCGTTCGTTGGAAATACGTTTTCGTAATCTTCATTGCATGAATCGTATCTCGTTGTCATAAGTAACCGTGTAAAACGTAACAATTCCAAACTTTGGTTTTAGTAATTTTAAGAGAATTTAGATCTCTATATATATATATATATATATATATATATATATATGTGTGTGTGTGTGTGTGTGTATGTATATATATATTATATATATTATATATATATACATATATATATATATATTTTGAGAGACAAAAATTTTAAAGAGGATACGTAAAAGTGATATTTTCACAATAAGATCTTTTAAAATGCTTGTTAATTATCAAATTGACGAGTAATTTAATTTGTGATGTTATTACTTTAACTTCAGATACGAATATGTTTCAACTCTGATAATAATTGATGCGTACTTTAATTTATGTAATTGAAAGATATATTTAAAATTTACATAGAAATGTTATTAAATATCAGGTCTTTAACCATATTTGGCAGTTCTTTACTTATTAAATACAAAAGTATTTTTATACAATAAAATAAAATTAATTTATAAAAAGCAGCGTAATATGTTTTTTTATGATAATAAGAAATGAAGATATTAACTATAACTTTCTACTCAAGTAAAATATAAAAACTAGAAATAATAAGAAAAGTGATATAATAAGAAAAGTGATATATTAATAAATGTGATTTATTATAATTTAACTATGACATTCAGGTCGCATTGTGCATCTTTTCCTGGAAACGTTATATTTTATAAAAGAAATCTTTTCTCTAACTGTAACTTAAAGTAATATTTTATTAATTGTCTTAATACAGTTACTTTCATGAAAATTGCAACAATAATGTCGAGAAAAATCAGAAAAGCACAAATGTCTTACGTAGATCAATATATATAAAGAGAGTTTCACAAATCGTTTGAAATATTCATGACATTGACTTGGAAACGTCGCACAAGGTGCGTTACTTTATGGTTTTAGGACACAAGAAGGTTCAAAAAAGGTATGAAGATGGGAATAAAGCGCGAAAGCTCTCTTTCATATATTTCACGTATGATTGCCTTTTCTCGTCGAAAATATTGCGTTACGAAAACAATCGGAAGCGTGCAAGCGTTTGTGATTCATTTCGCAACGTGACTTCGGACAAGTTGAATGCTTCGTGGCCGACTTTCGCAAGAAATAGATGCGCTGGAGAAAGGGTTGATGTTCGAGCGTGATGGAGAGGTCAGGGGATGGACAGAATATTCCATCGTGGAAAAACGCGAACGGAGAGGAAAGGCCGACGCTGTGCTCCGTCGCGACGCTTTTGAGGCGTCGAGGTCGAGCGCGCCGTAAAAAATGTTATTAAAATGTGTTTGGAGTTGCCAAGGGGGAAAGACGTCATGAATATTAAGTGGGCTCTAGAAGCGCCTGATGCCGCTATCTATATATCGATATATGCGCAGGTTCGCAAGCAACCGCGTACACGCTGCCGCGAGATTGATTCTCCGTAGAAACAAGCAGATTCATTCAAGCGCGTTGAACGCACGATTCCACTCACGATGATATGATATTCCTCCTCTCGAAGCTTTTTAAATATCCCTGATAATAATTATAGTCATATAATCATCATATTTATCAAGTTTTCAACGATATTTAATTAATGATTAGACATATTTTAATCTATATAATTTATATTTGAATACATATGATACTTTTATATCTTGACAATTTAATTAAATTGCACAATTACATTGGATTGTTAAAGCGTTGGTACTTGGAGATCATGCTATTTGTAAAGTTATATTAAAGCAAATTGCTATATTGTAATAGTTTTGTGCTCATGGCACATCGCAATAATGCACTAATTTTTTTTTATAACTGAAGTATAACTTTTTAGAAATTTCTTAAATCGAAATTTTGTTAATAATTTTGTATCTGTCGTAATTTGCGTTTACGATAGGATAAATTTGGAGAATACTTTTGTCTTTTGTTTCCTATAATTGTTACCGAATTATATGAATCGGTCAGAACAATGAATTACTACAATAGAATTAAAAGACTACTAGAAAAAGAATTCCATTTGGTCTATCTACATTCTACTTGGTATATCCAGCAATGTTGTGCAACGACGCGCAAGAAAAAACGAAAAGCTGTGGCTTCGCTCTCCGGCAACGACGGAAAAAGGAGCCTTTTGTTCCTTTGCCATGGGCCACGACTGGGTTAATTAATGCTACGAGGATAACCCGAACTTCACTGCTGGTCGAAGTCGTTGCTTCAGAAGCCAGCTAGTGGCTATCGAGAATAGGACGACTTTTACCATACGACAAGTTTCTGCAGAAACTTTGATGCTATTGGTCCATCGCATCAGTTTTAACTTATTAGAACTATTAAATATGAAAGAAAATTTTAAAGACATAATTATAAATATTTTTTTAAATATAATTTTTTAAATACGTAACCTGACTTTGCATGTTAAAAGAAACCAATAACGATTATCGTTAATTGTTTTCAAGAAGGTATACCTACGAGAATTTGTATCCTCTATATAAAATTTACAATAAGTTTGAACAGACGTAATTTATTTTTTTACTCTATTATCAAACATATTGATAAATCAGCCTCATTTATCAGAAATACATTAAAATTATATAATGATCATCTTTATAATGAATTCATGCACTAATATAATTCAGAAAATTTTTTAACTTTTTACATTAATTGAAATAGATTTGAAAAGTTTGCGGACGTTTGTAGACGTTTTATATCCCTGATAAATGTATTATTTTGATTTTAGTTTGCGCATGAATTGCGATGTACCATTACAGAAATCATTCATTAAAATTACAATAATCATGATTCTATCTACACCAGCAGACAAATCAACTGTCTGATGAGATGTAAGATGTACGAAGGGCTGCTGGTTAATCTGCTTATTCTCGCATTTAAGCTATGTTCTACACTAGCTATTTTAGATGTAATTCCCGACTGACGTAAATGAGATTGCATTATTAACGTAATTGCCGGCGAGCGTTCGAACTAGCGGCGTCTTACTAAAAACGATTTGAAACTAAGTACAAAGGACGCTTTCTTACGACCGTCGCGACAAAACGATAGCAAACAGAAGTAAAGTAAATATTAATAACGGCGAAGTAATGAAGCGGACGCTAAACGAGAATTCGTAAGCTTTCTAGAGAATCCAATTAGAATGCGAAACACGAGTCCGTGCTCTGGTGGGCATTATTACTCGAGTAGTAATACACCTACATGACAATGCAATTAAAGATTAATACCACTATAGAACCGCATGCTTATTGCGCAAATACTCTTTGAGAGTTCCAAAAGCGACTCAGACTAAAGGAAATCAGACCAATGAAATGGAGGTGAATTTGAGAATTAACATGCCGTGACAATATCGTTCTCTTAATTCAAAAATGACCCAACTCAAGAAATGATTTTTGAGTATATTATTACCGTAAATGAATTAATGATAAAAACTACTCTATCAGTCATTAAAAGAGTTTAACTAATTTATAATTTCACAAACCGTCAGTTAAATAGCACTTATATTGTGCTTAAGAATTTCAAAGAGATCATAACATCTTCTACAAGTGACATCATTTTAAGTTGTGTCATTTTTGTAAATAAAACGAAGAGTTTCAGAGAGAATATTTAGAGTTAAGAAATTGAGTAATCGAAGTTTGAAGAAAAAATTGTTTTATTTTGAATTTCATCATTTTAGCTGATCGAGATAAATGTAATTATTGATATTTCGAGTAATGTTACTTTTGATGAATTATTTCGAATTTGTTGTAAGTTTATAGGATTAAAATTATCATAACTTAAAAAGAGTAATTTCCTTAAGAGTTGTCAAATAAAAGTGACAAAAATAATATTTGATCATGACTATATGAGTCTACATCTCCAACTGAAGTTGAATATTATTGGAGATAATCAGTCTTGTCTAATGTTGCAATTTCAAAAAAATTTATTACATCTAATGAGATGACAATGAATTTTGAATCTACTGAAAATTTAGGTGACAACTCTAATTTTATAAAGTAATCAAACAAGCCAAAGCAAAACAATTAGATAATCAATTGTCGAAACATACATTAGAAAGGAAAAAGAGGAAAGAATAGTTTATACGTATACATTGTCAATAGAAAAGAACAGGTTATACATTATCAACTTATCAGTTAACGTTTAACTTTTGTACTAAAAATATTCATTGCCACTTGATAATTTCATATAATGTTTGCAGAAGAAAAAATGTTTGAAAATTAAAGAAGCAAGTTATTCTAATAAATTCTATTAATTTAAGATTATAAATATTTAAAACATGGCATTTACACATTGAAAATATATTTTTTTATTAATTATGAATTATAATTTTAAAATAATTTTAGATGTAGAATAATTTTACAAATTTCCAAAATATCTTTACATTTGACATTCAATGTTTTAGCTTACATTTTAGCATTTTAAGTTATGTTGGATATTTTTACATGAACATGATTAATATTTTTATAAATGTTATAATTAAAGAGCATAAAAAAATAATTAAAGAGCATATTTTATATAATACGTACATCGAAGTGTACGTATTTTCACAACAAAAATAATTCCATTTTTCTGATTTATCAATACGATATGCACTTTTAAACCACTTTTTTTCACTTGAGGCACATAAAAGAACAATTTTTCCAATGTTTTAATTGTTGTGCTTTTACACAAAGGTACAAAACACGTTTTGTACGTGTTTCCCTTGCTCATTTTTAAAATAAATTAATTTCTTATTGAATAATTGTGGTTTCGTTGTTGCAGTGTGATGTAATAGCATGTTTGGGAAGGCTCGGTCATATCCGGATCGTCTTTGGCATTTCAAATAATGCAATTTTTTACTTATTTTCTTACACAATTTGTATTAAAAAATTATTAAAAAATTGCATTTAAAGTTATATATATATATATATATATAAAAATTATTAAATGCAATATTTTTCAAAAATTATGCAAACTCCCTATTATATATAAGCGATTATAATATATTAAACTATAATACATTATAATATGAGTATAATATATTAAATAAAGTTTATATTTATTAAAAAACATTTAATTATTTACTTTTAAGAATACTATTAGGTGTTGGAATTAATTCGTAGCGTTTTACAAGTGATGGGAAGTACTTTCATTAATGTATTTTTTAATGCTCATGTGAAATAAATAACATTCTTTCATTAAAAAACGCTACGAATTAATTCCAACACCTAATAATTGTTACGTTGCAACAATTAAATTCAGAAAAGAAACGTTTGAAAAATATTTAAAAGTAATAACAATAAATAAATAATAAAAATTATCCTTTTTCATAACGATGATCTTTTTATTTTCATAATTCAGATCTGTGTATAAGAAATATTTGATTTATGTTTTAACTGATGTTTTACGGTTTCTTTTGATATGACTTTTTTTACTTGATCTTTACAGTTCATTGAACGGGAGACCTAAACGAGCGATCGATTTTTTTTTAGCCGCAATGAGATCTTTCTGAATTCTACTCATTGTCAGAGCGGAAACTAAACCTCTCGAGGGCTAATCTCCGCTTCTCGCTGTGAAGTTCTAAAAAGTTTCACTCTCAGGGCGGCAACTTTGCCGTCAACGGCACATTCTTAGAGATTTAAAAGGTTTGCATGCGGATAAAGCGTGATCAGCTAAATTATATTAGTAATATGTATATATATGTGCTCATTTATATAAAATCGATACTTGAGAAAATATCGCTTCGCTTGGTTACGCATTCGAAACTCCAGTTTTCCACTGGCTTACGCGGCGTTTATTCGCGAGAGTTCGGTGAGTCATAAATAATACCGCAACTAACGTTGTTATTATTTAGTCTCGTATGCAACAGTCGGTTTTTCAAGTTGGACTGTGCCATGCATTCTCACCCTTTCATAAACCATAAATAACACAGCGTGACCATCAAAAGTGTTATTTCACTAAACTTTTATGACACGATGCGTTCGCAAATGTTATTGTATTATCTTCTATATTTAGAAAATAGATAAATTGATGAAAAATGTAAAAAGTGTTATAAAATTATCTACTTTCTTTTCTCGGAAAAGATAGGTATGTCTAAATATGAAATGGCAACATATTATCGATTATTACTGCAAATTTTAGAAATGAGAATGCGCACAATTACAGAGAACAAATAAAAATAATGCTTTCATTACTTTACTGCTCATACATTTTTGTCAGTACGTTATTTTTTTATGTCTTTCCTATTTTTACTCTTTTAAGTATATAAATTGTGATACTTAATGCGATATTTCTAAATAATTCTATTAACACTGATAATGTTTTAAAATATTAAGTTGTTTCTTGTCACTTTTCTCGTAACATGTATGTGAGAAATAAAATATGGAACGTGATTATTATTATGTTATTATTTAAATAAAATAATTAATTCTCGGTAGTAACAATATATATTATGTTAATTCATACGTTATATATCTCTTAAGTATAAAAAATTTTTTAAGTATAAAAGATTAATAATCAACAACATGAAAATCACATAGAGCAATATTGTTATTCAAGCTTTTAAGATCATAAATTATTAATGAAGTTTTTTCACTCTTCTTTGTAGTTTGTCTTCTGGATAATGCAGTGAACAAGCATTACTTTTGCAGAAAAATACTATTAGATTAGCGGATAAACTACTGGAACGAATAGTGTATAATATTAAAATACGAATGGTTTTCCAATTACTTTTTAATCGCTTTTTAAATCCAGTAAAATCCAGTAAATTTTTCCATAAGAGAAGTGCAGTTTACTTAATTCCTCTACAGATCGATTTTTTAGATGTTTCATTAATAAACAGACTGACACGATTTAAGCTGCTTTGCTCAGTTGCCAATATCAATATCAAGTTGTCATTTACCACAACTGTGCACAGCAAAGATGACTTCACTACGTGAAGTCACGATAAGTATTTGACTCATTTTCCAAACACAAGTGTGTGCTATATCATCGTTATGTATTATTTTATAGTATACTGTCTTTAAAAAGAATATAAGAATTTATTGGTTCTAATTTTGCTAGCTTTTTTACAATTTGAAAATTAGTAATTCAATTTATAAATAAATTATAAACAAAATACATAAAATTTTATTAACTTTTTGTTTCCTCGCTTATTATTACAAACTGCAGATGATTTAAATAATTTTGAAATTATGTTAAATTAATGTGAATACTGTGTAATGAAGAAAAGAAAACTTTGTAATAATGCGGAAATATCTCACTCAGAAATTTAAAACGTAGTTACGCAAAATACTCTTGGCAAAAAAATAATGTCATTGTCTTTGTTTCTATGATTTGCAAGTTATAAAATCTATGTTTGCGAAGAAGATGCAAATGTATGCGAATTAATCATCATAATTCCCATTCTTCGTACATTTTTATGATCTGACCGACGTAAGCATCAGTTAGTCCAGTCACGCACAAATTTAAGAGTTGTTCCTCTTGAAAACGTTTGCATATTTTCTTCTTCTCGAAGAGAATGACTTGTTTGTATGCTAAGAAAAATTATTATTTACGCGAAGCGTACAATAGATTATCAATATAGAATAACGATTATTTATTGTTACCACTTTAATAGCCACCAATAATAGTAAGTCATTGATAGAACTGTTACCGCCAATAATTTAGGAGTGATAATCTAGTGGTTCGGAGTCATTAATCCATTTACACAAATTTGTAATATTGAATAAGTTTTACGTGCAAATTGTGATTGTTTTACGAGTCTTTGTCAATGTCATAGTATAGATTAAATGCATTACAAATTAATCTTTGAATTAATAAATGATTAAAATTGACTTTTCATAATAAATGTTTATAAGGGATAAAAAGTTGAAAAATTTATCAGATGTTACCTAGTTCCTGCAAAAAAACTATTTGCTGGAATTGGAAATTTATACCTTCTTCATAAAAATGAATTTT
>NW_011627293.1:862163-901789 GCF_000204515.1 Acromyrmex echinatior
AATATATATTTTACAGCTTTATAGTTTAAATGAAAATTTTCTCTTTCAATTATTTTTATTATCCTAATTATTTTAAAGGATTTTAAAAAAAATATATTTCTATTGAAATAATTTTTGTTACAGATTATAAAAGACCGCCAAATTTTTCGTGTTACTTTCAAGTATAATTACAGTATAGAAAAAAAATTGTAGTTTTTTAATAATTTTTGTTCAAAAATTCCAATTTTTAAAAGAATACGTGTAATGCACATCCTTAATGTATTTAACTGAACTCTGAAAGATATTTCTTTTACACATACATACACATGTACTTACACGCAACATTAATAATTCGTTTTTAATATGATAGATCTTTAAAAAAAAATATTTAAGACTTTGAGCTAATCTATTTCTCATTTTAAGCATTAACATCGAAGAGACGAATCGATCGCTCTTGCTTGAACGGCATCGGCGACGTCTTTTGCAGCCAAACCCGGAACTCGGCATCAGTCAAGCTCGGCCGCGAACCTCAGAACGCGACTGCTGTTGCTTTGTGCGCCCAAGGAAACGCCGCCTGTTAACGGCGTTGCCACTCCAAAATTGCGGCAAAGGCGACGCCAGGTGAAAGCGGGAACGGCTCGAGGGCGCGGATGCATTAAACTGGGCGAACTTGCGACAGTCGTGACAAATGGCCAAGTGGCGACCATTCGTGGATGCATACTAACGTCATAATGGAACGCTCTCACTCCTCGTGCGCGCTACCAAAAACCGCCTACCGCATAATTACGGTTCTTTGTAATCTCTCTCGGTGGTCCACATCCAGTTATCACGTAACCATCTCCAGCAACTCGCGGATACGGATAAGATACTCGCGGATACGGACAATCGTCCTGCGCAGTTATATCTTGTTACGGCCTCTTGTCCGATTGCTGTCGCACATCCTCGTTACAAAGTTGTGTCATAAAATGCAAAGTGACTGGACGTTCTTTCGTCGCGACAGAAATTATCCGCGCCGGCAAGCGAACCATTCGCGAAACGTGGTTGAGAACTGTCGAGAGAACGGATACACGGGATTCTTTTGCTGTTCGGAGTCACCGCGACATGTTGCTACGTTTGGTGGCGTCAGCGTTTTTCCTCCGGGCGGTAACGACGACGAATGATGCGGTAGCGGAGCTAAGCGACGAGCATGCGGCTTCCATCCCGAGAACGCTAACGTCGCTTCCCGCACGATGCAGTGGTTTCATTTACTCCGTCTCATTTCTCGTAACTCGTTTGCATTCGCGATGATAGCACGAATATCGTTCTGACTCTTGTAGGAATATCGCATCCGTATTTATAACCGTATTATCATATTCATATAAACGCGTAGCAGTCTCATATGATACTGTTATATTACGTAATAAAATATTTATTATTTATAAAATAAAGAAAGATATATAACGTGTCATCTGTAAATAATTATCGCAATTAAAAGTTTTAGATGCATTTGTTATTATATAATACAGTATTAGTGCCATGACAACAATATTAGTTATTGAAATAATTAAATTGGTATAATTATAATGTGAGAGAGAAATAATATTTATATCTGTGTATGTATGCTTTAAAAAATATACATAAAAGTTGAATATCTCATATAATACAAAAATCTAAAAATGAGATGTAAGATGTCTTAAAAATATTTAAAAGACGTCTTAAGAGTATTTTACACGTATTTTTTAATAAAATGAAGAATTATTTAAAAATTATAGATTTTTTGTACTGTATGTTTGAAAGTAATGTAAAAAGTTTCACAGCCATTTAGAAATTGGAGATTAGAAATTATTATAATAAATCAAAGTAAGAAAAAAATGCAAGCCAGTGTAAGCCGACATTGGATGATAGGATGTAACATTTATGTATATTATTACCAATAATTGTTACAAACATTTCGACTACAATTTTGATCAACTTTAGTATATCAACGAAATAATAACGAATTCAAATATTGAGCACATTACATTAAATTTCTATACGAACAAGGCGCTTTGTAGAACCGAAGATATGCCGCGAGTGTAAAGTTAGAAGTAAACATTTGTGGATAAAATTTTTAATCGTCTATATTTGATATATAATACACTTTTTGAATATTAAAATTTAAATATTAAACGCATAATAGAATATCTCAGTTCCATTTACAAACTACTAAAAAAACTTATAAGTTTGAGTCAATTATTATCTACAAGAGAATATTTTCATTTATTATATGCATCTTTAAAAATAGACATCTTAAAAATAGAATAGGATGAGATATGTAATATTGCTTTATGTTAAATTATTTCTTTTTTATTCATTATCATCATAAACAATATTAGTCGAATCGCATCGCGACGTCTACCCTCGTGGTCGCAGCGACACCGAATGACGCGGTATCGGAGCTTTCGCGGCCTGGAAGAGACGTCAGGGGAATAAAATATCAACCCGGTGAGGGTGTAGGCGTCGCGCGAGTCAGTGGCGCTTCTGCGTTTTGGAGGGGCAACGTCGCGGCGGCGGAGGCGGAGGTGGTGGTGGTGGTAGCAGCAGCGGCGGCGGCGACGACGAGCCACCTCAGTCGACGTCAAGCCGTCGCGACGACGCGTGCGTATTCTGTTCTACTTCCGTATCACGGGACTCGCGAAGATTCGCGTGTTCCGCGCGCGACGTGACTTGTCGAGCGTGTGCCCACCTGTTCGCGTCGACGGACGTGATCACGAAGGGCAGTCCCCGGTGCGTTTCACGACAAGTGTGTCCTCCCCTCTTCCGGTTGACCCCCTCCCCCCCTCACTCCAAACAAGTGCTCGCGATTACTCCGAAATCGTTCACGCGCGTAGCTGCGAGAATTATCCGAGGGTATCGCGAAGAATACTCATTGACCTGCGTCGCGTTGAAGTCTTGATGAAAAGCACAACTGTTCGAATGTCTCGGTCGTTCCACGATAAATAGGAGAATCGCCGAAGGGTACATAAAGTCCTCTGTGCACAACTGACTTGTGTTATTGTACCTTCGTTCTATCATCGTTCAACGAAGAACACGGCTCTGTTCTTCGGGTGATCCATTAGTCAAATTTCTTTTGTGTTCGACTCGTTTTCGATTCAACGAAGAGATTATTATTCGAAGACGAACTGTATCTATATTGGTTTGTCATTGCGATCGTTGTTCATATCGTTCTATTTGCGCAGTCATCCTCCCTGCGAAGGACACGACGGTGCTCCGATAATCCTGATAGTAATCGAGTAACGTATCGATTGATCCGCAAGATAATCATCGTGGAGGATTAAGAGCTGGAATTCCCATCTAAACGTGATCACATGATTTGTAACGTGCCAATGTGCCGTTGATACGTCGTCTAGTGAGAGCTGAAAGGAGAAATTCATCCTGAAAGGAGAAATTCACGAAGGAGGCGACGGTACTCTGGGAAGGCTCGTTGATTACCAGTGAAAAACAGCTTTGGATTATGACTATTGGGTAGGTAGGCTATTAGCGATTCTATATTGTTTTGGGGATTACAGTAAACGTGGTTGAAGTCGTCGAGTCGATTCGATAAGCGTAACTGCGGACAGCTGTTTGGCTAAACATGTGCAGCGAGAGAAGTGCAAGCGTTTTCGAGTTATTCAGCGTATCCAAATTCCTACATTCCATATCGTTCTATTAATGTGCGACATGGCTTTTACATCGTGCATTCCCTATGTTCGTCCAACGGTTTCCTACGTGACACGTGACATTTAACAGCGTTTAGCTCACGCTAGCGGTCTAATGTGACTTCAAAGTGGCATACCGTATATTCGCTCCGTTACACATGAATTTCCAAATTTGCATCAATCGCAAATCATTGTGAATCTGCAGGAACATTGAGGGTTGGAAGAAGAAAATCAAGATATATTCCCTCTAAACATATATTAACGTACAGTTACACTAACATCAATGTTATAAATTCCTCAACAATATACCTAACTGTTACGTGTGTGTATGTATATTACATTTACATTGTTGAGTGGGAAATTATAATACTGATGTAATGTTATACTGAGAGAAATTTTGTGGTTGAAAATGAACGAACCAGAAAATTCTGATCGCATCAATCAGAATTCTGGTTATCTCAACTATTAAAAAAAATTATAATCGATTCAACTAGAAAATTCGGATGTTCTCAACTACTACAATTTCACAATACATCCAGACTTTTTCCAGTACACTGTTACTTCGTGTTTAGCGGATATCGATTGCTATCATTTTCCTAATTTTCACATCGCAGCCACATCTTTTTTTTTTTTTAAACGTACCGTTGTTTTCTCTCCCAGAAAATTAGTTGACGGTTAAATTCGACGATATCTCGCCGAACACACACCTTTTCATTCATGAAAATGTATGTCGCACGTTGCATGCAGGAAAATTATCGGAGCTGCATGGCGTCGACGATGCGTTTTGCATCACAT
Source organism: Acromyrmex echinatior (assembly GCF_000204515.1). The sequence continues at coordinate 866,594 of NW_011627293.1, forward strand.
TATTGTAGGAAAGTTTGACATAATAAACGAGGAAACGGTTAGCATTCGCGATTAAAAATCGCTGATTATGTGTGAATATCTTTGTTTACACGAGTGTCATCTTCCCGCGGAAATATTTTGCAACTTTATCGGAATATGACAATTTATGTTGAAATTGAACGAATGAACGGCGAGCTGACCTATTGATTATTAGCGTACGATGTCCTTGAGCTCGCAAAGTGTGTGGAAAAGACAGCGCGCGTTTCGCACGTGTTACTATTATTTCAAGTCTTTAAGTTGTTTGCAAAGGCCCTCATTCTGTCGAAACGTCACATATATTCTTTTCTTCCTTTATATAATACTTATTAATAGTAAACGTCGCGCAATTGTTCGTGCAAACGTCGACGTTGACCTTCTCTACTTGATAGCGAGCGTTCGACGAGTTAGTTGTTACTCAAAGTCGTATCGATTGCGTCGCTAGATCGTTTGCTTCGTTATACGCTACATTAGACCTCGTCACGCGCGGTACACATCGACAATGTTAGAATTATGAATGCGACGCATTCATGAATCAGGCACGCCGGGCATCATGATGAACACGCATCTATAAGCCGTTTGTTTCGAAATTGGCATAATTTACATTTCGGTAATCTAACTGCTGTGTATTATATTCCCATAAATATTAGTTTAGAAATATATCTGACGTTTAACTGACTCTCTGTTTCTTTCTAATTCAATCTTTATAAAGGCCGGCGTGTGGTAATCAATGAAACATCAGTTAATTTTGTAGAAATGTTTGTGGAATGGAAATTAAAGTGAACACGCTTTGCAATGAAAATCTGTTGTCTTATTAATATATGAAAAACGAAAATGTATTTAATTATTAAAAACATTATTTCGTTTTAATTTGTGATTTTTATAATTCTTAAAATCGTATTTCGAAAGTTTAATAAATGTAGCAAATGGACGCCTTTGTTGTGTTGTTACTCATCGTTAGGAGCTACAACAGACTATTAATTAAATATTGAACAGCCCAAGATAATCGCAATACTGAAAGTTTCATAGTGAGATCCTTAGTTACTGGTTATAGACAGTATATATGTTGAATTGTATATCTACTGGCTATAGTCGCAACATGTAAGTTGATGAGCTTTTCTGTTTAATAGGAAGTCAATTATATTCATAAATCTTTATTATTTGACATTATATATTTTAGTATATATATATATATATATATAATATATATATATATAAGTATTGTAGCAAGTATTTATTTGACATTATATAGATAATAAATACTCTTGATAACTGAATTATATATATTAGATTTTTTTTCTCAGAAATAAACAATATTCCGAGATCAATCATCTCGTATATTATCACTTATTATATGAGCACACAATATTGTCAAATATTGGTAATGTATTGCTAGCAATATATAGCAATATATAACGATACATAGCGATACATCAGCAATACTTGGTAATTTTGTATGTGCAATAAGTGATAACACATGAAGTGGTTGACTACTTGCAATATTCTAATAAATTTTATATATTTATATAGAATAGTTCTGATTTTAATACAACATTTACTTCAACTCAAATATTATTTGCATTTCAATAAATAATGAAAATTTTGTTGATGTAAGAATTAACTTCAATAGATATGAAAGTTCATGTGAAATTTTCGCAATATCTTCAGAATAGCCGATAAATGTGTTATAACGAGCATTTAGCGTCGCATATATAGTCGTTACACGTACCAGATAGGGCTAAATCCACGAGATACGATTCGACGTGTTGAGTCTTCCAAAAAAGACTCCTATTGCATTGTAGGTCGACCGACCTTGCGTCTCGACCGGGCACGTTGCTTTATCACGGCACGTGATGCTTGTGCCAAAGTTGTGGCAGTCACCACGCTCGCCGGTATTGTCTGTGCATAGCTCGCTGCTCGGCACCTTCTTTCGATAGTGAGAAACGACACGGCGAAGTGGAAGACCGAATTGTTGTTCGCGGAAGTTCTCGCGCTCGTTCTCGCGTTTGCGGTGCGAATTGAGAGCAGGTCCGCATAGGACGAGCTCGGCTTGAAAGAGCCCCGTCAAAGCTACTATTTTCCCACTTTGTAGACGAAGCACGAACTCGAAGAGGTGAGCACGGGCTCGACGGTATTAGCGAAATGGCGCCAAAACAAGTGGTGTCGTCCTAGTCTCCAACGTGGCTCCTTTTTGCAGAACCTTTGCAAGAATCTGAGTTTTTTACTTTGAATAAAAAAAAGATTGTTAGTTTGCAAATCAAACTAATTGCTTCGACATACAAGAATGCATTTGCACTAAACACCAAGGCTTAAACTATTTATATATTATAATACATAATAATTTTATACTGATAGAGAGTGTAATGGTAGACAACTGATGCGTATAGCACATGAGTACAATTATTTTTATTATACAAAAAGTTAATTCATTCTTCACTGTGAGATTAATTCTGTGAAGTTACTACTTTTTTCCCATTACGTTCTTTTTCAGTCTTTTTTTATTTCTCTTCCTGTCTGTTTGCATTAGAAAATCATTAAGAACAAGATGTTCTTCTGACTGCTATAATATTGATGTTATTACAAAATAATAATTAGATCAACGTACTACGAGATACACAAATTAGAAACATGTTTAGCATTATAAATTATTACCTTTGTAAACGCACAGTTGCATTTATTCTGTAGATATTTTGACAATTACAATTATAAAATTATAAAAGTAAAATATGGAATGTATATGGGTTTAATTTATAAAAAACATATTTTTTGATAAAAAATATGAAATATTTTTGGGAAATTAGACCAATTAATTCACAAAATAAAAGCGTCAAAAAGTTTTTAAACAGCGGAATATATGATTACTAATGAAACATTTTTACAATTTATTGTGCTTATTACAATTTACAAGCCACTTGTAAACAACTTGTAAAAATACGCAATGCACGCGCGCATATATATATTATTGATTAATTATTAGTCTACACATGTAAATTGAAATGTCGATTGGTAAAATGTAATTTATATTTATTGCTTAGCCGATGCGTGAAAAAATTATATTTTATACATCTCTGTTTGATATTATGTAATAAGACAGATAGATGATAGTAATAATATTGAAATTACAGTGAGCAGAGACGTGGAAGAGTAGATAAATGCAGACGCGCGCAAATGGAGGACAGAATCGCATTTATGCTCTAATCATTAATGTATATAAAAGGAAAATAAACTGGCATTATTGTGATTTCGCCAAACTATACGATATACATAGCTATAATGTCCAAACATTCTTTTATGATTTGCGTTGAAATTTATTTGAGCACATATTTTTTTATTATCTAGAATTCTCATTTACTTTTATGTATTTAATGAAAAAAACATTGAAAAATGCCATAAAACAAAATATCTAAATAAATAAAATTTCTTTTTAAAACGCATATTAAATGTATGTCAGTTTTTAGCACTTTTACATTATTTCTAAATTTTTTAATTTTTCGTTTAAAATGCAAATAATGTACGAATTGAATTTGAATTACAAATTGATTAAAATCCAAGATTAAAAAAATGATTTTAATGATTAACGTTAGAATTTCCTTAAAGTCTTAATATTGATACTCCTACATTAGAGACATGACAATGCTTGATTACTCTCTATCGGTCACATGTCACACACTATAAGACCATATCGTATGAAGGAAATCCTGCTTAATTGCATTAATAACACCATCGTATCGCGACTATGTTCGGAAATTGAAACTTCTTAGTTCGTGGTGAGCCAAGTGCCTCCTTCAGCGCCCTTCACACCACTGCACCGCCGGAGTTTCTCTTGGGAAGAAGCAAGCGGGTGGTGGAGGCGTTAAAGGCGTTCTCTCTGGCACCTCTATAATTAGGCGCTCGAATTTACCGACCTCTCCGAAAGAAAACCCAGAATAAGTTTACGTAACATAAAGTCGCGAAACTATCCCATCACCACCGTCGTCTTGTTAACGCAAAGTTTAGACCGTGGCCTGGTTACAGGATCGTGAAAAGTGATCCGTATTGGTCGTTCTTATATAGACGTCTTCAAAATTTTACGATGATAAAATGTTTTTCTATCTTAAATTCTTTTGATATATTGCTGATAATGTTATATATTACATGTATGTATATATGCATTTCGTTGCTATATAATAGAAATATACAATATAGTTTACTAGAATGCGTTTTCCAATTTCCAGTTTTTGTTTAAATTAATCTATTATATATATATAACTAGCACATAATAACGAATAGTATCAATTTGTTATTGCAATAGTTTATGTGATATTGTTAGATCAATGTTACAATAAGTAAGAAGATAGGTGTATTTTATTACGACAGTGATAAACAATATAATTAGATCAATGCTGCAAGGACAGGTGAATTTAAAAGTTATATATACTTAAATCGAATACTTGATGATAAAAACTTCATTTCAGCTTATGTACTTTTGTTTATACTATATGAAATAAATTGAATCAAGAAAGTTTTAAATTTGAAATTTCAGTTATAAGTAAATATAATGCTGAAGTTTTTATATATATTTAAAATTTCAAAATTTCTATTCAATATATGATAAAATTAATCTGTAAAACAAGAATAAATGTAAGAATTTCAGTTGTATAAATATTTATTTTTGGGATTGTTATTTCTTATCATATCAATCATCATTATGCATACAAACTGAAATAAGGCTGAAATTTTATAAATATATTTTACAGTTTGAAGCAAAATCTCTCGAGGCGAAATACAGTTATTTTAGTTTGCAAATTGCTGAAGATTAATTGGATGCGTTGAATAAATAATCTTTTTTAATTTTATACCTAATATAATCTCATGTTCTAGAAAACAAGTTGATGTATTCAAATATAGTGTGAATTTTTGCTAAATTTTTTACAGTAAAATAAATCAATCATTAATACATACCAAATTTCGTTAAAAAAAAATTGTAATTTAAATATTTTGTAGTTATATATATATAAAACGAGATTATATGTTAAACGAGATTATATGTTATGAGATTATATGTTAATAGTTTGTTAAAGTTATTTATAAGTTATAAATAATTTATAAATAACTTATAAATAATCTGAACAATTATAGGCGATAACAATGAGATTTCTCATGTGTCCATTTAATATGAGATGCATGTCTATAAGAGATTTGCTACGCGAAAAAGATTAAAAGAAAGATAATTGTTATAATAATGAACATAGTAATTTATAAAAAAATAATGCAAATGGGATTTAATTACGTCAGAATTATGTATAGAATAACCTATTTTTATAACTTATTATTTCATAGTTGTGCTTTAGCACGTGCTCTCTTTTGTTTCATAGTTCCAGACGCGTGTTCTCGTATAAATGTTAAAGTGTTATTTACACGCAAATGTAATGTGACTCATAAAATGTTGCGGGATGCATACGTCTTTGGCAGGAATCCAGTTTTAAAGTATAAAACGATTGAATCGAAGATTCGCGAAGCACTCGCATATTGGAAATCAAGCGGATTGTGCGACGCAATTGGTCTGATCGTTACAAAATGCAAATAAAACGCACCTTGAAGAGAACACGAGTATATAACGCTTACGTTGGTAGCATCTGTACGCACTATATTTATCTTTGCACTTGAAAAAACAAGAGCGCTATTTAAAAACCAATTTCTGTATGCTTGCCAATCGCGCGTATCATTGTGTATACGTGCAAATTAATACTAACGAAATAAGACAAAGTAGAGAAAAAAAAGTTTAAAAAAAAGGTTTTGATATCATAAAGGATAGGTATATACAAACCGTAGAGCATTAGGAATTTTATAGTAAACAAATAACTATTTATTTATTAAATACTTTTGCATGTACAACCAAAGGAACTAAGGTATTTATTAATTTATTATCATTAGAAAATATATGTTTGTGAAGTATATAAGATGTTTGAACGCGATGTAACATGCTTGCGATATTGTCTGGTTCCTTAATTATGTTATATCTTGTAAGCTGTTGCAAGAAAATTTCTATGATTAAATATTTATTTAAATATGTTTTGAATCTTGGATTATTTTGGGCAAATATATCTTCAATTTTTATTCTTACAATCAATTAAATAATTAAAAATCTCGTTAAAAATTGATGATTTTAATAATTGGAATATAATTCTTCGTATATAGGCGAGTGGAATAATTTAAGTTGATCATCTTTTAGAGGATGAATTTAATTTCAAATCGCAATAGCAAGCTTATGGTTTCTCAGTACACCGCACGTAACTGAAGTTTAATGACATTTCCCAAGAAAACTGAATCCTTACCAATGCAGGTCGCCATTAACTGGCAAAAACTCTATTTAGATCTCATTCGAGGCGATAAGAGAGACGAGCGACGGTGAGGAATTAGTTAATTAGTTTTGCCGGACGCAAACACCGCGATTGATGTCTTCATTTTCGGACATCGGATAGAACGCGTGGACACGCGATTGGTTTATTCGGGATTTAAAACGATTCGTTTTGATTGGAAATAATCCGCGGCACCGTCCGGCGACGCATTCTGTATTTTCGCGATTTCGACAGTTTTTCAGCCGTTCCTGGTTTAATCTCGGAATTTCGGATAGCCGCAATTTTTGCGAGACAGCCAATCTACTACGTCGCTAGTTGATTACAACGCATTCGCTCGTTCAGCGCTCGTGTTCGCCATGTTGGTTTTGCGCTTTTACACGATCCCTATCAGCGCTCGTTGCAAATATGTATGTCGAACGTCGCGGAAATTATTTTCGACGTATAGAAACGAACAGTTAATTGAAAGACTGGTTTATAAGAATCATATAACAAGTTTGTTTGTTTAAAAATCCTTTACTAATTCCATTTTTAATTGTATTATAATAGTTAACTTAAAAAGATTCAAGTATAATCATGTGTGATAAAATTAAAAAGATAGAATTAAAAAATGACAATTTAAATTATAATTGTATTTCAATTCTTACGTTGATCTATAATAGATATGTATATTAAAGTAAAGTAAGGATATCTATTTTGCTTGATTTTATGTAACGATAAATCATTTTTATTTCTTTTTGTAATGACTGTGATAGCGGAATTACCAGCGAGACAAATGTCTCTGATCGATTATCTATGTAAATGTTTTGAACAAAATTATTCTCCCTATGGTTTATCAAACTACATATCATGCGATCATAATACAGAAATATACATGTATTACCTTCGACATATTACATTGGATTTTTAGTTTGCTATCGCTGTAACGAGATACGTGCTGCGAAATGCTTGCCTGAGTAGAAGAGTTTGTTTCTCTTCTCGTTATTTATCTTTTTTATTATTTTATCTTTTTTATTACGTCATGCTATGTTTATTCGTTATCGGAGATTAACAAGAAACATGTCTAAATAAATATAAATGCGCTGATACAATATCTATGCACGTAACTGTATATACGTAAAATAATATAAATTTTGTACATTCCTCTCTAAATGTAGTATTTAGCAAGAAATATCTTTTATGATATTATAAGTTGCATATACATACGGTAAATGATGAAACTCTGCATCGGATGAGGGTTAATTATTGGTTGCAGTTCCCCTTTTGGATTTATATTTACCATTTATTGCACGTGACTTCGTTTACCATATCCAGCATGCGTTATTGCAAAAACTGTCTATCGTGGTTCGCGTTTGATAATTATTATGAGCGTACAGTATGGTGCCAACAATAGCATCGCCAGAACGTAACACAATGCGGCTACGTATTCTCGTAAACAACATCGTGGGCGGAATTCAAGCACATAAGTGTTTTTATCGCACATAAAGTGAGACATCTGCCGTGTCTTTTCAACGAGAATCTTTGAGGTACGCAGGGCGCAACGACGCGACGCCTCTATATTTATATGCCCATACACTACAAATAATTTATAGATCGGCTATAAGAATCTTTTATGTCTCATTGATATTTCGGTAACAGTATTCGGAAAATATTTATGCTGCTTGCAAATTTTTATTAAATTCTTTTCTCGGTATTCTTAAATAGTACATTCGAAATGCAAGATTTATAAAGGTGTATAAAGGTATTTCAATATCTTTCGAATATACCATTTAAGAATACCGAGATAAGAATTTAATAATGATTTATAAGCAGATGTGGCCAACTATATTTGTATTTAACATAATAATTAAAAATACATTTAAAGTTGAATTATTTTCAAAAATATTTTCCAATTTGAACTGGCATTAGCATACTTAATTCAGTTATATTACGAGACAATTGATATTTTTTAAACCATGGACGTAATAAGAATAGATTTCCTATAAAGTTCTTGCTATCAGTTTAGAAAGAGTAAGGTAGCTTGAAATTGCTCTCTCTCTGTCTCTTTTTCTCTCTTTCTAATCTATTGAGTTGAAGAGAGATATGTCTCTCAATTCTTTCTAACGAGGCCATAGGAACCATAATCAAGGAATGTGTAGTTTATACCTACTACGATTTTTTACATTTTAAACTTACGAAACATATGGACGTAAGTCATGTGACATTAAAATATTAACATGAACATAAGACAAGCCTTTTTACTTATATCTTTATCTATTGATATTATTCAAAACATATTATCTATAATTAGTTGTATAATTTCATAACAATATACATGATAATAATATATTAACACAATTATTTTTTGCACAATTATAAACTCATTGCAATTACTTAGCTATTAGCTAAGTAATTGCAATGCACATACAACAGACATATAACAATGAATACGACACATATATACTCATGTTTCCGTACAGTAAAGATTTTGGCGAAGATCAGAGCGAAGTGTAGAAAGTGCTGAGGCGTGCTGAAAAATGCAACGGTGCCTACTGCGACAAGCAACGGCGGCTTACAGTGCATCTGTGAGCACGCGAATGCCACTGCCGATGTCTGGCTACGTATGCGAGCAAACCACTTCTCTTCCCACGCGAAAGTGCTTACGTCGCCGCGACGAAGAAGCGTTCGGGAAGAGATTGCGGAGTACGAGTTTTTTTTTTTTTTTTTTTTTTTGAAGTTTTCCCCGCTTTTTTCCCTTACTCTCTATCTCGCTTCGTTCGCGCGGTTTGGTTTTTCCCTTCTCGAAACCGAAGCCACGTTACTCTCTCGCCCTTTGTTTCCCACGCGAAAGCGCTCATTACGTCGTTTCGTGTCGGAAGGCGAAGCCGTAGTTACTAATTTCACTCCACCGCCCTCAACTTTAATTCTCATTCGCGAAAACACAATTCGCGGTAGCGCTGCTGCCGGTTTAACAGAGAATTTTCTACCAACAAATCCACCATGGAAAATCCGCTCAATGTTTTCCACATTTTTTTAATGAGATTGACCTTTTTCCAAAAATAAACATGGCAATGATATTCTATAACATACGTCTCTGTTTGTTTTTTGTATAAATTTAAAATGTTATTTTTTGTTCATTCGGATTTTGCACATAATAATGAAAATATGTGATATATATTGTATTATTGATAGACGATAGAAAAACAAATTGAACAAGATATGAACTATTTCAAAATCCAATCTATTTTCTGTAACGTTATATACATACGCATCTTTCCGGTAGATTTGTACAAAGTTAATCGAAATATGAGCGGTTATAAAATCGTTTTTTGTATCAAATGTTGCAGTTATCAACAGTTATTGCGAACATATCACGTATTTCCTGTGTTGGTGTTTGATTACACGCGCAAGCGTTTCTTACGCGAAAACGCTAACGTTGCTCGAGTCGAGGTTTGAGCGGCTTCGCCGTGGTTACGAATTCTGTACTACGCTTTCTCTTTCGCGACAGAATGTTGTACAGAAATTCATTATGAGACGTAGCGGTGAGACGAAATTTCCACGACGGTTCATGATTAAAGTTGCTACAATGAACTTCTGTAGGTCGCGCGAAGTAGGACAAAATTGTGCGAAAGTGGATAACCGATACGTGTATTTGAGGCTTATTGCAAAAATGTCCAAGTTTTTACGAATGGTGGGTAATAGAATGGGTAGAGAATAAAAACGAATTGCATGTCACCGCAATTCACAGTATGTTTGTATCTTTAATATTGCGTTGGCTATATAAATGGTTATAGGTATTGCCATTTATACGTAATTGTCCATAAACATTTTATTAATTCTCTTTCCAGTACGAGTACAATATATTTGTGAAATTTTATACTCGAGTTGTTAATTGACGATATTATGTATAATTTTTTACGTAGTTTTTTTTATCATGTCTGTATCGTCTTTAATTTATCAAATTCTGCACGGTTGCATATCCTTTCTGTGACTTCGCTTTGCGTTACAAGATATCAAATAAACAGGCTTAGATATGCCGGTTTGCTGCGTTGATGGAAAAGTAATAGGAGTAAAAATTAACATCTTTTCGATAATGAAAGGAACTCGATCTTAAAGATTAATTTTCTATATTTTATAGAAAAGCGATATTTATAGCTTATGTAGAAAAGTATTTATATAATGTTGATTTTTTGTATTTGAAAACTTTAATGTAGTAAATTGACTTTAAAGTACTTTCATATTCATATTTATCTCTTTTATTCTATTTGTAAAAAAACAATTACTACAATTATCGTGAATTTTCTTTAGATAGATTTAACAAAACCTTGTGATTGGAATATTTTCTTAAAAGTAACATTTAAATTTACATTGCTGTATTATATTGTCGCGATGCTATAGTTTTTGTAATATCTATTGAAAGTATTTGTAATATCGATGTTGGTTAACGATTTTGAATATTTTAAGAGAACTGCAGATATCAGAGTTCGAAGAAAAAAAATGACTTTGTGAGTGTAGTGGCAGCTTTTCCAAACAATTCTGCGTATGTACTGTAAAAAAAAAAATCGAGTTTGCGTTAACCTAATCACCGATGTACGTGCAACCACGAGTTTCGCATTTGCCACAGACCATTGCTTCTGCTCTGAATGCAATACAGGTTCGAGAGAATGTTCAAAACCACTGGAAACTACAATAACATTTCCATTTGACCTTCGAATCAAAAAGTCAAAGGAAAAAGAAATTCAAGTAAATCGAATTCTGCGAGCTACTTTTCTTTTTCTCCTCAGACTTTATTTAACAATAACTTTTTACATTTTACGCAGTGTAAAATTCTTTATAACACCTAAAGTTTCTTGCACATAATACGTGAAAAGAAAAAGAAGTGTCAAAGAAAATTAGTAATATTTGTAATAGCATAATTAATAATAGTTTGAGTTTATTTTAAGTAATTGTTTTATTTTATTTAAATTATTTTAACGTTCAATGATTAAAGATACATAATAAATAATTAAAATGTTAATAATAAATTTTATTTTATAATTATCGTGTATATTAATTATACATATATGTTCACTTAAATGGCAGATTTTATTTTTTTATTACTCTCTGGATTTTTTCTTCTAGAAATTTTTTTATTGTTTGTATTTGTCACATATATTGAATAAGTATATTTATTACTGTTTCTTTTTTTTTATTTTTATATCACTATTATCTACATATACAGAACGAAACGTTCATGTATGCCAATTCACATTTTTTTTTGTTTATTTTTTATTCTTTCTGATCTCTCGTTGATTTTTTAACTCCTATTCGAAACCATCAACAGAAAACGTGTAGTCATGTGAATCATCTCCCTGACCCGCGCAGCTAATATGAGAGCGTGTAACAAACGAGTGTCATACCGCTTCGTTATACATGTAGCTCACAACGGATAACACAATGCCGAGAATTTCGTTTTTCGCGCTTTTTAATGTCAACTTCGTAATAAAATCAAATTTATGTATTTTCGGAACAAAGTATTTTATCAGCGTATAAGTATATAGAGCAAAAAATAATTGAAACAAATTGCATTTATTCTACAAAGCGTGAATGTTCAAATTTGCTATTGAGGGATTAAAGATAGCTAAATAGTAAGTAAATGTATATTTATAAAAATTTAAAAATTACGAATTTAAATAAACTTATTTAATATTTGATTTATTTATTTATATGCTAAAATTAAATTAAATTAAAAATTAAAAAAGGCATACGAAAGATAACATATTTAATTTTGCAAAATATAGGGATAAAATTATTTTTCTGTTAATTAACATGTGTCAAAAGTTAAATATAAAATCATTGCATATTTTTATATTTTTGTCACTGCATTGTTGCATTTTTATGAAAGTTTTTGTTAATTGTAATTTAAAATTATCTGCCTCTGCTTCTGCTTTATTTGATTGAATAAATTATAATTATATTGAATAAGTAATTATCATTTTTCATATTTTTAAAGTGGTAAAAACTAACATTCTTGCGAATCAATTTAAAATGTAAAAGATGTTTGCTTCGCATGTTGCTGTTAATCCATAAATAAAGACTAAATTATGAAGTACATTAAAGTATATTATTAAAATAAGAAACGCTTACTAATTATACTAATTTGCATACGGATGTGTGCTTGCGATTGTATGTTTGTTCGTGTCGAGCAATATTCATTTTTACATCAAAATCTATATCAAACTATTATAAACTCTTTCTCCAAAAACATTTTCAGCAAGTTTGGAGCAAAAATTAATATGAGATCAATTCCACTTTACTAACTTTTTAATATTTAATATCTTTTTATATTTTTAAAATTAAGATTGTATTAACACAAACATCCATGCGATATTAAATAGAAGCTGTTAAATAGAAGATTTTATTGTTTTGGATCACTCATAATTCATAATTATTAAATGTTTTCGTTAAAATATAAATTGAAAACGTTCATTAAAAAAATTCCGAATGAGGAGTATGGTGACAATTATGGGATATCATATATAGAAAGGCAAGTGCATTTCCCTGCGATTCCATATCGAGCGACATATATACGTAGTTGGTCGCGTGGTGGGCATTCGGTAGATATCCACCGTAATAGCGCACACCGTGCACGCGGGGGAAACGAAGCACATTCAGCATTATCTGCTGCATCGTAATAAAATACTCTTCACCCATTTCCACGTTTCTACATGCACGTATATACGTACGTACGTACAGAGATGCCCGCGCAATCCAGTGTTACAACTCTCCATGGAATACGTAGTCCGCCTTGGATATATTCGACATAAACACGAACGCGTTTGTGCTCGCCACGGTTGGTCCTGCTCTCAATACGATCTACATGTACATTTAACAACGTATAAATCTGTTTTATTCTAAATATTACAAAGAACTCGTTACTCAAGGGGATATTAAAATATTGCTCTAAAAGGATCTGCGGAAAATTTAATTAGACTTATCAGATGATTTTCTCTACAAGCTAGAAACGTTAGCAAACGTTCGTCTATTTTTTCAGTACTTAAAATATTTTTAAACGACTTACGTTGAAATATTTTGAATATAATGGAAAAGAATGTAATATAAATTTTTTATTAAAAATTTTGAAAATATTGATTATTACCTTATTTTCGCTTTTGAATGTTTTGTTCTTGATTTAAACAGTGATATATTAAAAAAAAAATAATGAAATTTTAATACATTGCATCAGAAATATATACCTAATTATATGTTTGTAAATTGATTTTGACTAATTCATGAAAGTTTAATGCAAATACTTTAGTTATGTATTGCAAATAATATGCAAATGCAAAATTATCAAATTGAATGTATGCACTCTATCGACTATCTATTAATTTTTGAATAAATAATAATTCATTTCGTTATCGAAAAAGTTGAAGTATCAGAAGATGTCACATTACGCAATTAGCTCGAGGCACTCAGTTATCGCTATTAATTAATTAACTTATTTGGAAAAACAAAAATTAAATGTATTTTATTAAAATCAGATGTGACTTCGTCATTTCGTAGGATATTGTGCATCGGTTTGCCATCATTGTTTCGACATGCAGACGATTAGTATTCTGTCTAGGTTAAAGATGTTTCCTAGGGATGCGGTCGCTTCGTAAATCCAATGCACCACGATGTCCTTGCGAATATACGCGTATAGAGCGTCGATCGATAATTATTGGCAGGTCAGCGAAGCCAAAGTCCGTTCGCGAAAGTTCGTTATACTGTGTGTTTCTTCACCATAGGCACTTCCTGTGGCGCACAGAGACGCGTATGCGTCGTTAGGTGTGGACGAAGCTTCGTGCCGACGTTAATTATTATTGGCAGTTTCACGAAACGAACTCGCTTCTCGCCCTATCGAGCGTGCACACGCGACGCGGCGCGACGGATTCTATATGACGCTTAATTGCATTCGGTCTTGCGGGCTTTGATAAACGAATGAGGTGTCCCGAGACGCTGATCGAGGCATTTTGTGTGATCTCTCCGAAAGCGCAATTTGTATTTTTTTTTTCACTTTAAATCGTGCGATTCACATTTTTTCGAAGGCTGAATCAATTGTACTTGAGCTGTTGATCTTATTTACAATAGTAAATAAGATATTAAAAACATATTTTAGAATTAAAATATGTTCATTCTTATCTTGATATAACATGGAATTAAATTTGAATTTAAAGACTGTCGAAAGAATTATTGCTTTCAAAAAATTACTTTGATTACGTTCTTTAGAGACCCAGTGACTGAAGATGTGAAAAGTGGTGATGTGTTAAATATGTTAATATAATTTCTAGGATCAACTTGTTATTAAATATGTTAATATGGTTATTTCCGAAAATAAGTCACGTTTATACAGGGCAAGTCTACGTGATGCAAACGTGGAGCAACGAGAAAGATATAGGGGTCGTAACATTCTTGATAGGATCTGCGAACGATGGCGAGGCCCGTCGAGGATGTTTAACGACACGGTTAGCGTAAAATATAAGTCACCGCGCCGACGACTTCACGGCTTGACACGCACGTTTTATCAGCTTCAGCTGGGAGATGAAACTGCGGCGTATACAGATTGTTTCAGGTTTGCTATTTCTTCCTTTTATTTGCTCCCGATGAATACCTTGATATGTGATAAATCTTTTTTTTGTTAGAAACAATTTCACTGGACTCGCTATCGTTTTTTTTTAATTAATTAGTAATTATTAATAATTATTAAACATTCATACTTAAATATTTCTGCAATTACAAATTACAGTTGTTTTATTAAATATTTTTTTTCTATTTTTTTCTTTAAAATCAAAAAATAATAATTGAAATATATTTTTAAAATTTAAATTATACATATCATTATACTTGTAGGCTTTTGACATTATGTGAATATTTTATTGAGAAAAGATAAATTGAAACGTCCTATATAATCGCGGGCTCCTGAACATTAAATTATACACGCTCGGCGGCGAACGCCCGACCTCTCTTCGCCCTGTTGGTCGTCGTTTATCCCACGTACTTCTGTCGTATATTATGTCTACTGGGCGTATTAACCGGGCGCTACCGTACACCTGTTTACTTTCAGTGCTCGAGTATTATTTCTATTAACGAGAATACATCCATGCGCGGAGTATTACCACGCTCGCGTATAGCAGAGCGGCCGAAGCCGCTCTAGGGAGTTACGATCTGGATGAAAATGGGAAAACGGTTGAAAACTGCTCGGCCGAAAATTTTCGCGAGAGCACTCGCGAGCGTACATCCTCGAAATTGATTCCAACGCGAAGAGGCATTTGACGCTTCTCCGGACATTGACGTTTAAGCACGCGTTTTTTCATATGCGTTCACAAAACACTGGATCTTTTGAATTTACGCGTTGCGAACAGAAAATTTAAAATGTAATACGATACCGGTAACATAAATAAATAAAAAAATATTATTGATATTGAAAAGGTATTAAAAGAAAATTTTTTGTATGACGTTTTATTTTTAAATTTGCGCGAAATTTATACGAATTTTATATGAATGAATGTAACATTTTTAAGATTAAATATCAAAGTAGATTATACTAGAATAAATTAAAGAAAATAACGATAAATTATAAGATTACAAAAGTTTTTTTTATAGTCGTATTTTATGAAACTAAACGTTTTCATGGGAACAATACGAAACGAATGTAACACACTTTTACTAAATTAATAAAAAAAGTTATAATATTAATTCTATAATCAATGAATTATAAAAAGTATACATACAAGAAAAATATTTTATATTATAATATTATACGTAGAGTTACATTGTCACTGCACTATATACACACACAAAGTGTATATATAGATAGATAAATAGAGAGAGAGAGAGAGAGAGAGAGAGAGAAGGAGGGAAGGAGGGAGGGGGAGAGAGAGAGGGAGATTTAGGAGGAAGGGAGGAAGGGAGAGATCTTATTAAAAAGGAAGTTTTTGTACATATAACATTGTGATATAAAATAATTGAAAATTAAGCTTAGTTTAAATTTAAGCTTTAAATTTTCAAGGCTTAAAATAGAATTCTATTTATAATATGCCACGAAATAAAGTAGAATATTTAAATCAAAATACACGCACATAAAATGTACATATGTATAGTAAAATCTGCATTTATATCAAAATATACGGGAAATAAAACAAATAGAATTCTATTTCTAGCGATATATAGTTATAGTTTGTTTAAAATAAGCTAAGAGCTCTCTTTCTCTCTTTCCTTCTCTGTTGTTTGCCGCCAAATGTAATTAGAACTCTATAAAGGATCGCAATCGAGAATAGATCAGTAAAGAGGATTAAGAAGCTCATTCTGAAAATGGTGCTTCAGTCTTCGTGTACTGGAAGACATCTTCACAAAGTATTTACTATTGTAGTCAGGTGCAGATGCACGTTGAAAGTAAAAAAAGGAAGTCTCGGCGGTAAGAGCGGAAACTTTTCGGGCAGAACGACGTGCTCCGGAAACTCGCATCCTTTCCATCGCGCGCTGTGTCCTTCGGGATACGCCAGCACGGTTTGGGATAAACTCACGGGCATCGAGTTTACTTTGGCGACCGTCAATCCTTCGGGCGCTCAGTTTCTGGGACACGGAGAAGCAGATCTCGCCATTAACGTTTTCAGGGCAAACAAACGGAAAGCTGCCTGGTTCGTTACGAGATACCTTCTCTCGACGATTCGATGAAAGCGACGTTCTGTGAGATTAACGAGACGAGAAATCGATTGATCGTGTGTATGTGAGACACGATTCGGGTACCTCTCTCTTCGAGATTTCATCGGATGGTTTCTCAGCATGATTTGACGTTGAAAATACGTTCGTATTGTTAAATTATCCGATTGAATTCAAATTATTTACGATCATTTAACTTGTATTGTGATATATTGTTAACGATTCGTAGTATCAGATTTATGATAAAATAGTGACGAAAAAAAAAACAGAACAAGTTGCAAAAATTGATTGAATTTTTTTTTTTTCAGTTGATATTAGGATCTTCCAAAAGATTCAATACATTTCGCAGTTCATGCAATGAAGATTGAAAAGTTGTCAGAGATAGTTGTGGTTAGATATGAAGTTAAATATGATAATATTATGTAGATATCGAAGTTATACGTTTCAAAATTTCCTTCAGTTTTGACTTATAAATGGTAAGGAAATTTGATTGGTAAAATGTGTACGCAATATTATTCTGATTGCTACTTTTAGAGAGTAAAAGGTTAAACATTGTTAAAGGTGCTTCATAATTCTGAATATAGATAGATAAACAAGAATTGACAAGAACGAAATCGGAATACTATCCGATTTTGTGAATATTGAGATATGAAAAAAGCAGGAGAAATGGAAAATCGCGCAGATGCAAATAACGTGTATTGAGAACGTTTCGATAATCTTTTGATCCGAGTGCCAGAAATGACATTCGAGCAACTCGACACTCGCCGAGTTAAGATTGCAACCGCAGTGGCGGATATTCGCCGCGCCTCGCCCAGCCTTAATCTACTTAAGCCGCTTAATTCATGGCGTAGCTACGTAAAATATTTACATTGTACAAGTGCGCACACGGCCGCAGGGCTGTTACGCGTGTACGTAAACGTGCCGCGTCATGCGCGCGAGCGTCGAGACGAGGGAAGCCTTAGTCAAGAGTTGGTAACTCCGTCGGAGCGATATAACGAACACATGTTGCAACGAGAGTCTACATAATCCGCAACAAGCTGTAGAGGCGTACGCAACTCTGTGTGCGTGTGTGTGTGTGTGCATGCGCGCGTATAAGGGTTGCGCGGGGGAGTCGTGCACGCGCCCTTCTCTCATTTCCATGTCGCGTCCTTCCTGTTCGATCGAACGCGAAGCTGTCTCATCTATAATTTTAACCTCGCTTAGTTTGCCACCTAATCTTTTGCCTTTACATTTATGAAATAATTAATACGACTTTAACATCTCAAATTCTGTTTTACACATTGTGCGTTGAGGCAATATTATTAAAATATAAAATTCCTCCAGTTTCCTTTGTTTTAACAAAAATTATTATTTAAATAAAAAAAAAGTATGATCTATTAAATTAAAAAAATAAACGCGATCCAGTAGACCATTTCTATAACTTTTAACTAAAATAGTGCCGTTATCGTTACATTGCATGAGTATAAAGCATGATAAGAAATAGCATGTAATGATAACGATACTGTTGTTAAGAATTACAAAGTAGGCTTTGTTAGGCACCGTTATGACTAATGAATACGAGGTTATTCCGAATATACGTTCGCTAAACCTGGCTATTTGTTACAGTTAAAGATCATTAAAACCGTTGCGTTTTTGTGACATATCTTTATTACATTATTATAAAATTTATAGTAATTGAAATGTAATTCCTCCTGTAGTTGAAGATCACTGAAATCACCGCTTTATTGTATATCTTTACTGTATTACTGTAAAATTTATAATAATCGATATATTGATCCATTACATATCGATTCTGAAAAATTATTTCCCATTGCGTGAAATAATTACCTTGATTGGCTTTACTTTGATAAAGCTGGTTTTGTACGCGAAATAAATCTCGAACTTCTTCTTACACGCAACGAAAGTGATGTTGAAACATCAACGTGCCACGAATGCAACATTATTATCGGGCGGCATGCCCGAGTGTTGTCCGACTCAAAGAAGAGAAGCACATTTCCATTCGTGCTATTCATACGGGGGATGGAAGGTGCACACGCACGGGCGGAGGTGATCGCACGTGACACGCAGGCTAATGCCGGTTATGCAGCACACACCAGCCAGTTCCGCGTACATGGGAACATCTGTACCAAGAATTCAGTTCGGATAGGGCCTAATAGTTGGAACTCGTTAACAAAATTGTTTGCGCTTCGTGATTCTGCTACCATACAAGTGGTCTCATATAACTGTATGTTTAATCTTTCGCTTAGTTGTTAATAAAATTAATAATCTGCTCGAATTTTTAATTATAACGCTTATGTCGAATATCGCACGAAAGCAAATGGAAATATCTATGCTATGTTAATTGCATATAGAATTGCAAAGCGTCCTCTACATGATTTGTGTTATTTTCAGTAATAATGTTTAAAATCTATTAATAATATTTAAATTACAATTTCTGTTAATAATATTTAAATTACAATTTCTCTGTTAATAATGTTTAAATTATAATTTCCATTTCCGTAATTTATTATATTTTATTTTTGTAATTTATGAAATGTGTTCAATAAAGGGGCACCATCAATTTTTCGGGGGTTCAAATGAGTACTAATATATGTTTCACAAGATTAATTTCACTCGGGTCCAGCTAGTAAATCAATTAAAAATGATTTCGTATCGATCCTCTTTGTAGACAATGCAAATATGATATCAATTTATTTACTGAAGTGCTGCTTCACTCAATTTTCTGTCGTGGACATTACTGTCGTGTCGTTCCCGCGAAAATATATTTTTGACGCATAGTTTTTCACGCCGGTACGATCGTAAGCGGATGATCAGGCTTTTATGGAGTATCGGTCGTCAGTAGCGTGCTTTGTGATGAACCATCAACAGGCATGACTTTCCAATGCAACGATGCATCGACTTTGGCTGGTTACATGGCACCAAATTGAAACACCATAGTCCCAAACACACAATCGCGCTGATGATATCGGTTGCATTGAAATTCATAGAGCTAGTCGATGTTATCGATACTAAGAGATGCAAAGATTTTCTATCCTCAAAGAGAATACCGCAAAGATTGCAAAGATTGCAATTAATATAAACAATTACGTTTTGTTCGTAATAGTCTTATAATTAGAAATAAAATTTTGCTTCCATATGTTTCCATAAGTTTTCAAATGCTTGGAATCATGAATGTTAAAATTGTACATCTTGAATATTTCGGTCATAGATGATTATGCGAATAAATCTTTAAATTTCAAAATACTGTATTTCTGATTTCTCTAATCTTGTAAAGTGATATCCTATAAAAAAGTCCTGCAATTACTAAAATCCTTTAAGAATTTTATTTGAGTCTTTATTTGGATATATTATCAAATAAAGTAAGATTGACATGATGAAAAATGAAAAACGCGAAATTAGTCTGGCTGCATTAGTTAGGAAAGCAATGAAGAATATGTAGCACCGTTTCTCTTAGTTGTGCCAATGGAAGTAGGTCGGATTCAGTGTTCTGAAAGCAATGAATGCACTTGTATGAAACGGACCGGAGGTGAGGTCTGGTAAGCCGGTACATTTCTTCAGGGGAGGATCGCTTTACACGTACCGTGACCAGTTACGCGGGACACGACCGATGACATGGAGCGGTCGCAGCAGTCACTCCATCGCGCATGCATGAGACGTGATATGAATTGCAAATATCTAAATGCCGCTGGTAGGGTTTATATGTAATATCGGTGCGGTCTCTCTTGCCAAGTAGCTTGTCAGACCAACCCCAGAGACTGCATGCTTTATTTCTCTAAAATTCTAGTACTGTGAAATTTCGTCACACGTAAGTTATTTCCGTTGTCAATGACAATTTATATTACTATCGTGAAAGATAATTTTATATGATAAAGATTCATTTATGACAAAATTTTCTTTAGCTACGAGTATATTAAATTTATCAGAAGTCACTCAAAATTGATATAATTAATTATTTACGCTATTATAGTTTTATTTTTATACGAACTTGATCAAAATAAGACGTTAAGGAAGATCAAGCTTCTGCATGTTCTTACGTATTATATTATTTATTTAGTTTATTTTTAAATCTTATATTTCTGCAAGAAACGAATTTTGCGTGCAATTTATTCGAGCGTGTTGAAATCAACTCCATCACTCGTGGTCTTTAAAGATATAAATAAAGTCTGAATTATAAAATATTATCTAATTATAGACCGTCACGATATCGACATGTGTAATTAATACGAATTGTGCATTATTTATAACATGCAGTACAACGAAACTTACTTATAATAGTATGAACGAATTTAGACTGATGAGAATAAATCTAAAATATAAAAATTCTTATATTCGGTCAAAGCAGGATTTTAGTATTTAAATATTTTGTGAAAATGAATTTTTATATATATATATATATATACATGATTCTGCATATTGCGCGCCGAAATTTTTCGATCTTGAAACGCCATCATGAGCAGAATCAAAATAATAATATCGCTTTATTAAATTGGCAAGCAATTTATAATAATAATTTTTTTATGCTAGTAAATATCTTTTTATAAAAATGTTAATAATCAGATGTTAATAAGAATCTTAACATCTGCGAATAATTTATTGCGAAAAATATTGCGACAAAAAAATTGCAACGCGCAGTATACAGAATCAGATATGTATGTAAATTTACAAGAAACATTTAAGCACTAAGATCCTCCTTTGAACGAATTTTATTTAATTAATTTCATTTGTAATATCTATCTTTTGTTTCTAATTGTTAAACACTTTTCCAAATTTATAAATACAATAATTCAAGTTTTAAATGACATATTTATTTTGAGAATTATTTTGGAACAAATGTTTTGCACTTCTCTTCCGTTCTGTTATTACTGTTCATACGATTATATTAGACGTTTATTTTGTAGAATACGGTTATTCGAATCGTGAATGAGTAAAGCCGACAAGTCTTTTCCGCTTACAGTTTGTCGACTTGTGGTTTCCAACTGTTTGATCCGCTCAAAGAAACCGAAGAGTCGAAAAATTTAGGTCAAACAACTTGAAACGTATACCGATTTTCCTTGGATTTAACTTAGCGTTACTAAAAGGTTTAATATTATTCTTTTGTGTTGAATGATTGTATACCTACGTTGCAATATAAATTATAATTTATGCAAAGGGAAACAATTCCCAGTCTTACTTGAAAATTGTTTTCTTTTGCATCCAGAGAAAAGATTGCTTCGATTTAAAGAAATTTCGGTTAAATGAAAATTTCTTTGATTTGTGAAAAAATTTCTTTTTAATTTAAATATTATTTTTTTAAATCAAAGAAAGTGATCAAAACATAATTGGTTACAATGATCTCGTTTGCATAAATTTTGTAATTTTCGAAGTTGTAATGGAGCTTGAAATTTTAACGAGGATAAAATTTTGTCATGTATAGCATATTCGCTCACATTCAGTTTCCGAATAATTTTTTGAAACGCATCTTTGGAATGATAGATTTTATTTACTTTTCAAACGCACAATATTGTGCGCTTAAATATGTTCAAAAACATATCATAGATCGTGTCAGAGATTTACAATTTAAATAATTTCAGAAATGTTCTAAATCGAGAAATTAAATTCGTTTGTTCGGTAAACTGCTGTTCCGCGAGAAGCGAATTTCGTGTGCAATTTATTCGAGCATGTCGAAATCGACTCCATCGTTCGTGGTCTTCAGAGCTACAATGAAGTCCGAATTTTCCAGCGAGATTTCAGCGGGATATTTTTGTGTGCGATATCGGCACGAACTGGAACATTCTCTCTCCAAGTACTACTACAAGTACATTCCCGAGAGTACGAAAATAAATGTCGGTTGAATTTTCCGTAGATACTTTTCTAAGGAACATGAAAGAAATTAGAAAAAAGTACGAGCAATATAATATAATTGAATTTACCAAACAGAATAGAGTACACACTATTATACAATTATTGTGTACATGTATTCTTTAAATCTCGTGGAATGAAATCTCATTCGAAGAGACTGAAAATTTCGCCTGTCTTGAAAAAAGAGTGAAAATCTGTCACTGAACAAAGAGTCATATTTTCAAAACAGGCTAAATTTTTAGTCTCTTCCAGTGAGATTTCACTCCACGAGATTTAGAGAATAAATATATAATATTATATATAAATACATAATAATAAAAGTATACATATATATATATATATATATATATATACATATGTATATATTTATATTTTTGTACACATACAATTTCATATTTTTAATACTTTTCTCTTCCCGTATTGTTTATAGTATTTAATCAATTTACTTCCGTCACTATTGCCCATTTTCCTCTTGTTTTTGCATTTCTATTACAAAATTCTATTATTTAGTGATTCTTTGAAAGCTACTTTTTTCAATGTTCTCTCGCTTATGAAACCGCAGCAGGATACGAGCACGTCCCCTTGCACCAACACCTCTTCTCCTGGTGCCTGCGAGTAGGAACCGAGCCGGAGCTACCGCGACGTTGGCCCGTTTCGTTTCCTTCCTGCATCTCCTAGTTTTATTCCCCGTACCCATTCCGGGATCCATTCTCGCAGAATTTTACTAGCCGCGACTCGAAAAATCTCGGCCACTGCCGAGCTGGGAGAGCCCGGGCGCGTTACCGGGCTCTACCCGCGAGCGTCAAAGCCCAGAATTTATGACGGTCAACTAAATGTCCGGCCGAGGAGAATCCACTTGGGCGTGTATCACGTCGGCGTGTTCGCGATTCTTTCACGGCTGGTGCGAAATTTTTATATGCCCTCCGGCGGGATCGCAGTGTGTGCGTGAATCTCCACTGACACGCGTGGAATTACGTCGCCATTGTTCGCGCGGCAACGCGATTTCCCGTTTCCTCGCGACAGTCGTATCAAGCGTCGTCATTACGTTGCATCCAAAATGGAAAACATTTCTAGCGCGGCCGACATTGCGTTGCCGAGAGATTTTTGTGTCGTTGAACGTTACGCGTGCGGAGTATTTCAACGTCCTCCAATGCCTACAAGCCATAAATGTGCCAAGCATTTTTGCAGGAATTTGCAAGAATTGTTGGCTATCGATTATTAACGTCAATTAAATTTTAACACTAGTATAGAAAAAGGATCGTTGTAGAAAAGAAGAAAACAACTTTTGAGAATTTTATTTCAAGTAACTATTTTATAAAAAAAAAGAAAAAAATGAAATTTCTCCCTTTAAAAAATTTTTCATATAAAAACATATATAAACATATATAATTATATATGAAATATGTTTATATGTGCTCATACGTTCTTCTTTATTTTGTAAAATGACTGTTTAGTACATGCAGAATAATAATAATGAGAAACAAAAAGTAATTAAAATGATAATTTTTACTTTATTTGTTCTTCAAAAATTCAAGAAGAAATATTTTTTAGTCTTTTTTATTATTATCATTATTTTTCTTGTATTAAACAGTATAATTTTACAGGAGAAAAAAGTTTATGTATGAGCATATTTTGTATATAATTATACGCGTCTCCCCCCCCCCCACTTAACCAAATCTTAATGAATAAATTATATAATAATGCGTTATTTATGCGCTCTCAAAATCTACAAAAATAATTTTGGTGTTTATTTAGCTAAAAAAAATTTTTTAGGGGAACCAGGCTGTCCCCCTCTCTCCCTACGTGTTAATAATAACCGATTTGGAAAATCAAATATACAGGATTTATGCGCTATTTATACGCTTTCATATTAAGTCAAGAGAAAAGTCCTTTTGCAGCGCAAAAATTGAAATTGCTTGGAAATAGTAGCGCATAAATCGAAGATATATTTTGCATAGTTAGATAGCGTAATTTTGCAATTTTAAACGACTTAGGGAATATGCGACTATTTGCTCCAAGAGGAAAGTGCCTTAAGGGATGCAGCGCAAAAATTGAAACTATGTGAACATGAAAGCCCATAAATCCTGCATATTTGATTTTCCAAAATATGGAAGGGCTGACTGGTAGCAGTCTACTCAGTCTTCCCACAAAAATTTTTTTTTAGCTAAACAAAATGAGCGCAAAAATTGTTTTTGTGGATTTTGAGAGCGCATAAATAGCGCATTATGATATATTCATTCATTAAGATCAAGTGGGGTGGGGGGAGGGCAGATAGGCAGACATTTATTTATACATGTATAATTATTCTTATATGAAAAAATGTTTACTTGGCTGTTGCAAGAATAATGAAAAACTGCTATTTCAATACTATAATATAATTTATAGAATTTTAGACGCTCTGGTTATCAAATTTACTTATACGAAAATAAAAAGTAAATTTGTTCTGTAGCTTTCTTTTGCATATACATTCTATTGAGATAAATTCGATCTATATCAAACGTCACGTTTAAAATTTAACGTAGCTCATACATCTCGATCCGACGCAAGAACGATCCAATATCCGGTATTCACGATATACTCTCTCTCTCTCTCTCTCTCTCTCTCTCTCTCTCTCTCTCTCTCTCTCTCTCTCTTTCTCTTTCTTTTGAAATAAAAAAGTTCTCTATTCTATAAAAAGGAAAAATAGGTCATGCACGGATCAGCGCCTGACTGATTGTTTTCTTATGCATTGGAAGGAGACGGTATGAAGCTACGCTGGAGAGGTACTAAACTCGTAAGAGAACGTCCGACTTTATCATATTATTACGCAACTGCCACATGCATACGTCGAGACGAGAGTTTATTTGCGCCGCGGCCAGTCGTTGCCGACGCCGACGTCGCCGTCATCGCTATTGAGTTTGTTTGTTTTTTACTCGAGGCGCCGCGCCATTTCGTCGACAATAAGCCAGCAAAGAAGTTCACGCGTGGCGAGAAACGTAGATACAAATACAAGCGGTGATTTGAAGGGTCACCGATAAAACCAGAGAAAGCACTCGCGCCTTTTCTTCATTGACGTACCACTTTGTTTAACGGTAAGGTCGAGAGGACGAGATGCGAACATTTTCTCGAGTTTGCATTCACATATACACACAGGCATACATGCATACGCGTACACACGTACACGCAATTCGTACTAAAATAACACCCGAACGGAAGGAATATTTTCGCGACAGGAATTTATACAACTCGTCGCACGTTGTGTAATCATTGTAATCATTGTACATAACAAAATAAAAATCTTTGCCGTGTGCAATCGAAATGCGTTTTTAAAAAAAGATTTTCTGTTCTTTTTACCGTTCTTATTTTTTTTTAATATTTCGCAAAACTGCAATTACTTTTCAAAATTAAAACGTTATCTTAAAGTTTCTATAAAAGCAATTTACTCGATGTCACTCATTTACTACAATTAAAAAAAATAAAGATTTCCAGAAAATAAGTTTGAATATTTTGAAACATTAGAATCTTGTAATATTAAATTTAAGATGCAAATTTGGTATAATAATTGATTGTAGAGAAATAAAATTATGTTTTCTTAAAGTATGTTTTCTGTTTATGTTCTTTTTTGCAAGCAATTAAAAAATAACTTTTCAGTTCTGTTATTATTGTAACAAATGTGCGATAATAAAGTGTTTGAATTTTTTATTTCTGCAGAATTATATATAATTATATATAATTATATTCTCAGATCTCTCATTTGCAATTTAAAATTTTCCATAATTTATTTTAGTATTAAACATAATTCAGTTAAATTTCCTTATCAAATATGTTAAATTAATTTCAAATGAAATTTTCTTGGAAATTTATATAAATACACTTGTTATATACTTTTGCGACAGTCGCGATCTTATATAAATGGCATTTTAATTCTTAACAAGGCCTTAAAGTTTACGTAAGGTTATTATTCGAAAATTATATTTCTGATGCTTATCATTCCACTTCCATATCAAAATGCTCACTATCTTGAGGCTTCTCGACGACACACGTGCATTAAATTGCACGTGTCGTTATGAGATACTGGAAAATAGGCGCAGATAATGGTGTTAATTAACGACTTATGTAATTTACAGTTACGAATTAGAGAAACGTCTTTAAAGCGATAAATAATAGTTAGTAGAGTATCGATCTTGAGTTTATGAGAATTAACGCACCCGCGGCTGCCTGACATAATTATCTCAATGAATCCTACTCGATGAACAGATGTTCAAAGAGAATTATAACTAAGGGCTGTCGATACGCAAGTTGATCGTTTTAATTTACGTTTTTGCGATATCGCCTACGCCGATTGCATAGTTATATATTTTTTGATTTTTATATATGATAAACTTCAAGATTGTTAACATGATGACATTTCTACTTGTTTTCTAAATATATTTAAAATATTTATAAAAAGTTGTTGAATTAAAGCGATATGTATAGTGATACTCACAATGCATTCTTGAGAAGCATGCGAAGATTGTTATGTAATGCTAGTGAAGGTCAAATATACATAAATATGAAAAACAAGAATATGAGAATAATTAACCGGTTTAATCTCGTTTAATTCACTAAGTATATAAATTAGAGAGATTGTAAACTATTCAAATTGATTAGTGATTATTCATTTTGGTATAACGCAGTTAAATACATTTTTCTTTCTTAAAATATATATTAAATTATTTGTAATGTTTATCTACCTCTAAAATTATTTCTACTTTTAACAAAATATCTTTTTTAATATATAGTCGAAACCGAAATTCCGATTATCTAAAATCAGAATGTTTAGTTTAATTACAATATTTAGAGAACACATTGTTTTTTACATTACATTATATAAAATTTTATACATATTTATATAATTATAATATACATGCATATATAATATATAAGTTTATATTATAGTAAAAATTTATTATGTTGCTTATATATTATATATACAATATATTTTTTTAATTAATGTACAAAAAAGTTATATTACAAATATATCTATTAAGATTAAAAGAGTCACTTTTTGAAAGATGTATTATTAAAAAATATTGACGTAATACTACAAATATAAATAATATCTATTGCAGCATCGAAAAATCGAAAAAGTTTTCTTACGAAAACTGACTCTTGTGGTCCATTCGCCACTAGCTAGAATACGCGAAGCATATTTATGTAACGTTTTGTCGACGATGTTGCGAGAAACGTAATTTCAGCGTAGAGTTGTGTTCTCGCACGTGGTGTTTTCGTTTTTGCGGTGTCGCATTTACTACATATGCATGGCGGCACGAAAGATGTAATTAGGTCGTGACGTTTATAATTCGATTTAACATGACCCGTACAATCCGCTTTGGAATTGCTCGTTTGCGTTTTACTTTACGGAAGATTCGCTATTTGTTAAACATGCACATTCCTACCGATAAATATTTTGTCAAATTAACCATTGTACAATATATACATTTGAAAATCTAAACGAATTTAGAGTAAAGTAAGTTTTTTTTCATTGAAGAAAATGCAAAGATGTAATATACACAATAAGCAGAAATGCTGCAAATCAATACAGAAATTGTGCACTGCACAAAAATTTTCTTTGAAAAAAGTTTTTTGCATTAAAAAATTGAATGTATAATTAGTTTACGTTGATTTTAGAATGTCTTTTAAAGCTTCGCTTATTTGTAGCATCGATTTTTCTGCCAATTATTTCTTTACAATTATTTCAATCTGAGTTATAAACGAAATCGGAATTTTGGATATATATATAAACATCTGAGTTATTATCAATAAGAATTGAATATTTAAATTCATACACCAAAATCTATATAATAGAACTAAAAGGAAATGTATACAAAGAAAGCTTATATTATTGGACTTTTCCAATTAATGTGAGTAATATAATACAAAACACGGATATCTGATATCTGAATCAATAATTTTATATTTTAATTTATCCGAAATATATGGCTAACGCAATTATTCAACATTTATCTCTGTGTTTGTGAATTTTGCTGCCATTTCGACGGTTGTCAAATTATATATTGAATAATCAATAATTCACTCTCGCTCACTGGTAAATTTTTATTATTCATATTTATTTTTGGACTTCCTACAGCAAAATCGTGCATAATATTTTTGTTACGAGGTATGTGTAAATCGGAACTGAAGCAAGGTCCGGCAGTCTATGGCAATTAGATTAGTTGTAAAATCGGATTACCACGAGAAAGACAAATCTACGATGTTCGTTTGCGGACCGGTTGAAAATATATCACGCAGCTGAGGGTAGAACGCACGTATCACACGGCGACTTTATGATCATAGAAATAAATGATCGGGTCGTGGTTCGCCGCGCTCAAGCGTACTGGAACGGATTACGCCTCTCCGTATCCGCGCGAAAACGTATCGCACGCAATCCGTCACACGCGACGATGATATCCGCTTATCGTTTCCGATCGTTACGTTTACACGTTACTGCCGGTAGATTAGCTTATATGCGTACGTCATACTGCATCACTGATCGCCACTTTTTGCCTTTAACACGGTTTTACATCGTTTTTGTAAATGATAAATAGCGCAGGATGCTTGATACAATGACATTTCTGTGGTCTCTTCTTTATTCGAACTAAGCTATATTTATTGCGCGCGCTTTCTAATAAAAAAGATGAATAAATGTACATTTTGTATACTATTATATGTATATTTGTGTTGTATTGTTTATATTATTGTTTCTGTAAAATTCAATAAGTTATAAAAAAAAACCGGTATTTTAGTAAATTATAACTTCGATTATTGTATATTCGAAGCGAGAGAATACGAGCGATGAAGAAACGAGGCGACCATGCCGATAAATAACGCGCGATAAATGAGCCAAGCCGGCGTGCAATGTGCGAGCATAAACTATCAACGTGCGAAGGGTGTTTACCGTTAAAAAGGGGCGTTTGCGGCATGTAGCATGGGGGTGCCTTATCGCGACTATATGGGCGGATTGTGCAGCTCGGTATATTATCACTTAAGCTGTATCATTCGGCACCATTATGTAGATATATGCGGTACTGTCTCTCGTTATTATTTTTTTAATCTTTCACATTATTTTTTCAATATTGAAACGATTATTTTACTAAAAGCGTATGGCATATTGAACCTTGCTCGATAATTATCGAGCTGATTGTATAGGCATAATGCGCGCGATATAAAGAATGCAGCGGCTGATTAATGATGCTTCTACTATGGACGTTATAAAAGATGGACGATTAATTATCAGAGATATTGCGATTAACAATATAAGGCGATTTAAAATATCCGATATTGATTTTAATAAATTTTTTAGACAATTCAAAATTGATTTTTTTTCGGAACTTTGATATTAGAAAAATATTCTGATTATGACCAAGATGATATATTGCATTTTGATAAGGTTGGATAACATTTTTAATTATCATAATTGAACTTGATGTTTTATATCTAGAATATTTGATAGATTTAATTATTAGGATTAGTTTGAGTCGGGTCTATAAAACTTCCACCTACAGTCACTAAACTTTTTTTTTACTAAAGTTATGTTGAATCGAATTAAATAAATGTAATATCACTATTAAGAAATTCTGGTATTATTGGCCAGAATAGAATTAATTATATTTACCTGATAATTTCTAAAAAAGAAAGAATTTTGGTTTATTTTCTATCATATTTTCTAACAGGCATAATTAAATTAGAAATCTACAGATAGATTAAATTTATGCAACCAGATTTTTTTTAGTGGAAATACATTTTAATTATTAAAGTGTAAGTAATGTAAGTTCATTTTAATTGAAGAGGATTTTATCTAACAATATTTTCATCTCTTTGTTAGTCACTATAATTTTGATTTTAGTAAGCTACTATAATAGTGCTGAAACAATGTTATATTTTGAGATAAAGAATATAATGAAATAATGAATTATCAAATCTTACTTAATACAAAGTTGAAAGATTTAAAAAATAAACTCCCGCTTTATAAAGGTTAAAGAATTTGTAACTAATATTTAGTAATATCAGAACAGTTTATTATTTTATGGAAGCGAAATCGGTTTAGGAAACTGTTTAGCGAACAAGCTTTACTTTGCCGTATAAAAGAAAATTTTCTATGAAGTGAAAGAACCATGTATTATATGAGAGTAAAAATAGGATCTAATATCTAAGAAAAAAATCGATAAGTACAATTATAATACATATTAAAATTGAAGTTAGTTGATTGAAACTAGTTGACCTTTCTAGATTAGTTAAATTATAAAAAATTTTTATTTGCGCCGATGTTATATTATCTCTGTCGGTACAATTTAACTTCTGCAATATTTTCCAGAAGTATTTCTTACCGTAATTGTCAAGTATTGTACCTTCAAAGTATCTTAGAGATTAAAATTGTTAGATAGTAAAATAAGATAGAAAGATATAAATAGAGAGCAAAGTATCTTTTTATAATACTTTGATATTTTATATATATATATAAAATTGCTATAAGAATCTTAATACTTGTAAATTTTGATTAAAAAGTTACAATTAATTTTAACAGTATTGAACAATTAGTTTTAACAATATTAAATAGAAAATCATGATCAATATTTAATTCTTCTTTTATCAAGAAAAAGCAAGATCGTATAGCGTAATCTTTGTATTACATGGTTTCTGCACAATCCTATCTAAAGCGTGATTTACACGGGGTGATTTTTATTTGCTAGAAGCCGATGTCATTAATTCGTCAGTGAATTCTCTCGATTCTGCTGCTATTCGCTTGAAGCAAGCTTCTTAATTCGTCAACGAATTCGCTGATGAAAGTTTCTTCTACATGCTTGGTTTTTATTCGCTAGTGACTAAAATTTTGAATGATCGCTAGTGATCAAGCGAATAGCTGGGCACAAAGCACAACAGCGATTCGAAATATGTCATTCGATGACATGATTATTCTCTGATGCTTATGGTCTGAGTGGCCGAGACGTTTTGGAAAAATTCTTTTCACACTGACTTAAAAATTCGCTCTGGAAGAGCAGCAAGAAGCTAGCGACAAGCTGGTGACAAGCTAGCGACAAGCGTCGAAAGCGGTATTTTTGTCGCGACTTTTTTTGTACGCTAACAAAAACAAACCCGCGTCTAAAAGAAGTTTTTAGTAGCGAATTCACTATGAAGTCTCTAGACGCGGCTTCTAGCGAATAAAAGTCGCTCCGTGTAAATCACGCTTAAATCTTTTTCTTTTTTATATTACACTGATTATGAGTCTGGTTGAAAATGAATAAGCCAATAAATTTTGATCATATCAATCAGAATTCCGATCATCATAATTAGACGTCTGGTTATCTCGATTAGAATTGTAATAGATTTAACTATGAAATTCTGATTTATCTATTTTTTACTAGAATTATTTAGTGCAATGAGACTTTTGCATATCCCCTTTCAAAGAAAAAGCTGCTTTAATGCTCTGGTAGTCGCATTTTCGAATGCAGACCGCCATGACTTTGGTTGAAGATAAACGCGGACGCACAAGATTAGAAGAGCTAGTAGAAAAGGAATAGTACAAGTAGGGCGTGTGCGAGGAGGGTGGAAAACGGCAGAGTGGATTGCTATAAAGTTAGCTGGTTAACTCGACGAAACAACGGTACCAAGTTAGAGCGCGAGAAGTTGGCGTCAGTTGGCACCAACGCGGCGCAGTCGTAGGAGAAGAGGGAAGTGGGTGGCGAACCCCAGCACCCCTAACTATTTCATTGTTTCATAATTGAAGCATTTGCGGTTTCACCGTTATGCATATATCCATTAAAGGGGCCGGAGCACGAAAACGCAGCGTCGTCGTCTACGAAACTCGCCTCGTTATGGCAACGCAGCCGTGGAACGTCTTTTCAGAAACGATCATTGAACCGTCAGTTCTCTTGCTTGCGCATATCGCCTGTCCTTCGATAATTAGACTGTTGAATATCGTGTTGTGCAAATCTGCACAATAAAGTTACACGATAAAGAGAATGTTAAGGCCAAACGATTCAATTTTGTGTTTTTTAGTATTGAAATAATTGATCCATATTATTGAATGAAAAAAATGGGCAGTCAATACGTTTATCTATTTGATTAAATAGGAATAAATAATCAAGACAAATGTTTATGCTTAAAAGTTAGAAAAATAATACGTTTAAGTATCGCATAATTATATATATCTATATACATGAATTTTAAGAACAGCTTTTTTTGTTTAAATGCATTTTAGGAACTGAACACTCTTAGATTAAATTAAATTGTCTGTTTTCTAACTTAATTTATCAATTTATCATCGAGTAAAACTAATATAAATTTAGAAAATTCTGATTTTTATTATGTTCTTATTTTTTTACATTTTTTTCTTTGTCATCTAAATTTAGTTCAAACATTTATTCATAAGTTTATTTAATCCTTGTTACAAGCAGATTTTATAAAAAGTTTGAAATATATAAACATGTTAATAATTTTTATTAATAATATTATTTACATATATTTTGTTAAATAAAATTAAAGATCCATGGTGATTAATTATGTTTTGATAATTTAATTTGCGACAACTAAATGAATAATTAATTTTTTTTGCGATTTTCTTTAAATTGAAAATAATAAATTGAAATAATGTTGGGCTGCCAAAAGAGATAACGTCACAACGTAAAATTATCTGTAGTCCGTTTATAAAATTGAACGGCAATTGAATGAAGCGGAACGACAAATTAGCTTCTGGCACGAATGGTCGATTTATGTAAATCAGATTAATGTCATCAGTCTGTGCATTCCCTATTATTGCACTTTCTATTCTCATTAAATGTCTGTATGTAGGTACGTGCATTTATTTTTATATAGCTTAACAATATATATATAGTATATAGGTAGGAATTTTACAAGAAAATTGCAATAATATATTCTAGCAAATTACAACAATTAAGACATCTTTGTTATTTCTATAAACTTTTAAATTTTATTTATAAGCTCCTCCGACTCTTGATTACTTATAAATCGTTTGCTCAAAATAAAATATATACATACTTACATATTATTATTGATTTGTATTATGATTAATATAAAAGTAAACAGAAATTATAAAAATTTTATGTTTATTAAGAATTTTCATTAACAATAAATTTAACAAAATTATTTTTCAATATTTAACAAGTAAATAAATATAATTGAATTTGGTCTATCGTATAAAGAATTATATATTTATCAAAATTTGGTCTATAAGACAAATATAAATTACCAGGTAATATAATTTAAATCTTTCGTGCAATTTTCGCTTTTAGTAACAGCTCGTTATAGATATTTACCAAATTTTACGTTGCAATTGATTGATCGTACGACACACTTCAACGTAGAATTTCAATAGAGCGAACGGCACGCATAGTATAGCGGGATCGAGTTTCGAGTTAATGTTGATTAACTTATAGCCCCTCGTCGTCATTATAGCGCGTCACTATGCTATCCGGGCCTCGTTTCGAGTCTTTGACAGCGGTTTAATTGCGCTCATCGAACTCGTCGAGCGATAAACATTTTTTTAACCCACCCCCACCGTTACTTTGTGCTTTTGCCGAGTTTTCACAAGCACTCATGCATGCCTCTCTGTTTGCACGATCGATGCGCAAAGGTCTACAATCGTGACCCTATCGTGGAAAATCGAACATTGTAAAAGTTTTAAAAATGATGGTATTGTTTATGTGTAAAATATACAAAAATAATATAAAGTATAAAGCATTTATTATACAGAAAAAGAATAATGTAAATGTGCGCATTTACCAGAGAAATCAATAATTTGCACGTAAATTACGTGATTTATTTGAAGAACAAATTATTCGAAAAATTGAAAAGAGAGTATTCAAAAGAAATTAAAAAGTTAATATCTAATTAATTCTTGAATGTTAATATCTAACTTAAGCAATAAATATTAATATTTTTACACGAACGTTATTTTACATATATAATAATATATAAAGAAATACAGAGGGACAGAAATAATACACGATATAATTTTTATTTTTATTTTTAATTACTAATCTGTATACATTAAATTATTAATATAAATAAAATTTTTACTAAATAATATTTTAAAACTTTTTTTACTATAATTAAAAAGTAAAAAGAAAGGAATTTAATATATAAAAGATTTTTTATGAAAGGCATTATTTTTGAAAGATTTTTTATTTATAAAATATTTACGATTATTGCACATGTTTGAGTTATCAAAATCGATCATGTACTGATCGAGCTTGTTAAGTTTTTCCATAATTGAGCATCCATTGGAAACCACCGTAAGTTTACATTGTTACACCAGAGCAAACAGTGATCAAAATTTGATTAATGTCATATATATTTCCTTTTATATCATACA